>PVHP010040206.1:0-15996 GCA_004024765.1 Zapus hudsonius | reverse complement strand
GGTGGTGGTGGTGGTGGTGGTGATGATGATGGTGGTGGTGGTTGTGGTGATGGTGGTGGTGATAGTGGTGGTTGTGGGGTTTTACCCTCTGCTTGGAGAGCCCTGGGGGCCCCAGTAAGGTCCCATGATGGGAGAGGACAGGTGTTCTCCCCCCCTGGTCTATGAAAGCGGACATGGAGGCTTCATCAGGGAAGGGGAAGATGGAGCTGCGAGGAGGCTGGCAGGAACAGGAGCAGTGTTGCTGCAAGCCACCCCTGTGCACTTTTGTTCAGTGTCTTGCCTGAGCCTCCTGGTAGCTCCTAGATTCTAGCTCATCATCTCCATCTGTACCAGCTTCCCTAAACCTTTAACAATGAGGGAAACTCAGCTTCTCTCCTGGTGTGGGCATGCGCATACCCCCCTCATTGGGTCAGCAGACTCCTGTCTCCCTTCAGTCTATACTTTGCTTTGCTAAAGAAGCTTCTGCTTGGATTGTCTACCACACAACCTTTCCTTCCATCTTTTCACAAGGTGAAAAAACTTGATTTAGTGATATCTTTCTGTACTTCTCTCTCTGTCCCCAGATCCTGCATCATGGGGCATCCCTCACCCTATGGAGGTCACTCTCAGCAGAATTAGCCTTTATCTCTGGCAGCATCTACCTCACCACATTCCTATCACCCTCATTCTAGATGACACTGCAGAGGGCAGCAAGCTTTTAATGAGGGAGCCCATCGGGGCCCTGAGCTGACCTGCAGGTGTGATGTCACTGGTGTTTCAGGTCCTGTGGTGAGCAGAGTCCCTCACTCCACTGTCTTCTGCTGCAGGTAGACTTGGTGTCCCCTATCTTTGTCCTACCTGACACGCAAGCAGTCGGCTATCATAGGCACAGCCTCACCTCAATGAGTCATCGAGCCTTTGAGGGAACGGAAGTGCACTGTGTATCCACACCCCTCTCCTTACAGATGAGGAGAGGGGTGTGGATACACACCCCTCGTCCAGGCCTCTGTGTCTGTTGTAATCAACTACACAACACTGGGATGAACCTCCAAACCAGGCAGTTATGGGAGGAAGGATTTATTGAAGTTACAGATCCAGGGAAAGTTCCATAATGATCCAAACAGAGAGAGAGAAAGAAAAGGAGAGAGAGAGAGAGAGAGAGAGAGAGAGAGAGAGAGAGAGAGAGAGAGAGAGAATCACAAATACCACACAAACACACACACACACACACACACACGCGCACACGCACACACACACGCACAAGCAAGCAAACAAGTAGGCGGTGGTGAAGAAAGATTTCCTTCCCCTGGAGCTTCCTTATATCCTGCTCCCTACTGAGAGGGCCGCCCACTCTAGAGGAAGGGCTCACTCTGGAGAAGAAACCCCCTCCTTTAGTTGATCTTCCTGTAAGCAACCTCAGAGACCCACCCAAAATTACTGTGGATTACTAAACAGGTCAAATCGACAACAAAATCTAACCATCACAATCTCCAAAACAGTAAAATCCAGCAGGTTTGTGCTGCATGCAGACAGAAAATGGGTCCTCCAGTGCCAGCTGACCCTGGGGTGGCCAGTGTGGACATGGGATCCTCACTTTGAGTAGGTGGCATCCATGAGCACAAGGCTTATTGGAAGCCCTCAAATCCATCCCACAGCTCAGTGCTGCAGCTGGGAAGAAGTTCTAAAGTCATGAAACTTCATTTTTCTCAGTAAAGGATTGCATTGGACAGTATCACAGACCCACCAGATAAAGACCCAGATTGAAGTCCCATTTATTTCTACTGTAGAGCCCCTGGGATGGCCAAGCAGGGGTGGGGGTGCTGACATCTGCCATCCCCTGAGGATCAGCCTCTGAGGGCAAGGACATTGGGCAATATCCATTAGTTTTTGTCTAAACCTGTTCCCGATTGTGTGTCCTCCCAAAACCCCAGGACAAGAGCATGTGGAAGGCAGGATTGGAGGTTGTCCAGGAGGCTTCGAGGTAGCTCTTGCCTCATGGAGGGTACATGGAGGCATCACCCTCGAGGACATGGAGGAGTGGACATATAGACAGCTGTGGTACTCACCCTGTGACTGGCTCTGGACCAGCTGTCCTCCTGTGAGCCTCAGTGCCCCATTAGTAGTTGGAGAGACCAAGAGGCAATGGAAACTGGCACCTGCTTGGGGCCCGGCCATGTACTTGCTCAAAGCTCCCCAGGCAGCTCTCAGCCTGCGAGTAAAGATGGACTGTCTGGCATAGTGGGCAGAGGGCAGTGGCTTAAGGTGTGTATACCATGAGGCCATCATGGCGGGAATGAGGGTAGAGATGGAGGGCCTCCGGGTGGGCACTAGAGTGGACATAAGGAAATAGAGCCGATCTAGGTTGAGACTTGGGGATGGTGGGCCTTACGAGGGCCCCTAACAAGTTGTAGTTTGGTGCCCAGTGAAGCTGAACCTTGCCCATGGGGGGCAAGGGGGGGAGAGCTGGGTTTAGGCACCAGCTGGGATGGGAACAATTAATCGAGGAGAGGGAGGCAGCAGCCCTCCTGGCTGTACCTGGTGGCTTGCTGAGCTGGTCCTCTAATCGGCTTAGATATTTATGTAAATCCGGGGGTGGGATGCTCTGATTGGCTTGCTGGAATTGTCCGGCCACCAGCCCTCATTTTCTCTCAGTTCCTTGGCTCGAAGCACAGTTCCCTGATGAGATCCCTCAGCCAGGACGGGGATTTTAAACACAATTAGGACCAGAGCCAAAGGGGATTGCTCTGGGACAATGTGCCAGGCCGGGCCACCCTGCACCTGCAGAGGCATGTGAGGCCAGGGGAGGGCTGCCCTGGGTGTCACAGAAGGCCAGGCCAGTGGACAGAGCAGAGGTGCTGGTGCAGCTCTGGCTCCAAGCACACACTGACCTCTGGCCTTGCCCCATGCTGGGCTCTGATGCCAGAATCCCCCTGACAGACTGAGAGCTGACCTTCCTGCTCCCCCAGTCCTGCTCAAACACTGAGCCTTAGCTCTGATCACACTGAGCCCTGAGCCCAGTCACTCACGGCCCTGGACCCTAGTCATAGTGAAGTGTGACCCACTGTGGATTGAGCCTGGTCTCACTAGCAGACCTGGAAATGGCTGAGGCTAAAGGTCGCGTCTTCCTCCCTGTTCTGAACAAGGCTCTGGGCTGAGCCCTGGATCCATCACAGGCAGAGTTCCAGTCCACCCCCACGGAAGCATCGTCCTGGCACGGGCATGCTGGGGTCCTTGGTTTGGTGACAAAGTCTTGCAGCCACATTTACTCAGCACGGTTTAAGTTCAGGGGTGCCTGGGAAGAGCGGCCACTACATTCTTGTACATTCTGGGTGTTTAGTTGTTGGTCTTCCAAGTTGGCAGATTAGCTGGGAGGCAGGACCCATGTCCACTTGCTACCAAGTGTCTGGGTCTTTCTCTTAAAGCCTTAGACTGTGGCTTGTGAACAGCAGAAGCTCACTACTCATACTGCTGGAGGCTGGCAACCTGCGTCCAGGGACCACAGATGTGGTGGCTGGTGAGAGATGCTTCCTGGTCAGAGATGTTGCCTTCTTTCACTCACACGGTGGAGGGCAAGAGAGAGCGAGGTGACTGGGATCTCCTAATTAATGACACTTATCCATCACAAGGGCCCCATCCCACATGGTCTAATCACCAAAGAGCCTATCTCTTGACAGTTGACACCATGTGGTAGTTTAAGTGTAAAATGTCTCCTACAGACTCAAGTGTTTGAGTGCTTAACCCCCAGTTGGTGGCTCAGTTAGAGAATGTGAAATGAACCTTTAGGCCTCAGGGGTTTACAGTCCAGTCCTGCTGGCGTTCTCTACTTCCTTCCTGCTGGTTCCCCTGGAAACTGATCAGGGTAGGTATTTTGTCCCAGCCACGAGAAAGTAACAGATACACACCATTGCTGAGGCTTTCAACATAGAATTTGGGGAACACACCGACATCCAAAACACAGCGCTGGCCCCCAAGGGCATCTTATTTCTAATGGATAATTTGGGAAAAATGTCAGTCAACAAATCTATGCACATTAGTAGAAAATGCAGCTGAGAGAGAACTCTGCAGGAAGTATCTGATGACCTGTCTGTCACCTCTCCTCCCCACCTGGGCAGTGGGAGCTGAGGAAGGAGATGAGGCCAGTTCCATCCTTGACTGTCTGCCAGGGCCCATCGGCCCAAACGTAGCTCCTCCTGCCCACCCTGGTCTATAGTTCTCTGAGACTCCACAGCCCATGGCAAGAAGGTAAGATGCTTATGCCCAGGATAACTGACGAGATGGACAAAGAAAGTACTAGAAATAGTTCTTTTTTCCTTCCCTCTCCTTCCTTTAGAAATTCCACCAGGTGTGTGCAGGGGAAATAAAGTGCTGCGTACAGATGGCAGTGCCCCAGAGGCAGCCTCCTGTTATTCGGATGGGTTAGGAAGTCTCCCTTAGGCTGAGGAGGCAGGAGCCTGAAAGATACAGAGCAGCAAGGAGGTTCTAGGATGCCACCAGCCGTCAGTCTAGGGACACCAGGGACACTGGCCCTGTCTCCTGCAGTCTCTGGGGCAGTGTGGATCTATGGACTCTCACTCATGAGACCTCTGAGGGCTGTCCAGAGGAGGAGAGATGATCTACAGGCCCTTCCAGCTCTGGTAAGGACTGCGCCTAAGTGTGATGTCCAACAGAGATTATGGGTGAGTACGTATAGGGAGGGCACCTTCTGCTGTGAGGACTCTAGCAGTGAAACCTGGGGGTGTGGGCCCAGCATGGAAGCTTCTACTACAACGGGTGTGTAACCTTCAACTCCCAAAGGTGCACAACTCAGCAAACCTCCTTGCCTATGAGCCTGACCTCCTCCCATCTGAGCCATGATCCCACTTCCACAGACCAGCTGCTGCCCCTCAGCAAGATCCAGATCTCTTCCCAAGGGGCAGGTCAGCGAGACAGTGAAGAGACAGTGCAGGCCAAGGCCAGCCGTGGGCCTGTTGTTAGAGAAGAAGTGGACAACGCAGGCGCATTCAGGGCAGGCTGGAGACACAAGCCCTCACCTCACAGCTGATCCACTTGACTGTTAAGTGGTCGAATTGCTTGGGTCGGGATCTCGCATCTTCCGGCTGATTGAGACACTCGGGCAACTTACTTGCTTATTGATCTGGTCACCCTCTCACCAGCCAGGACATGGACATGTCGGGCACTCAGCTTGGAACCAAGTCCCAAACTGATAGGGATCTAGCATTTCCCAAGAGACCCCCTCTGAGACTTGTGGCAGCTAAGGAGCAGGTGCAGCGGGCATGTTCTGATCGGCTGCTAGCCTGAGCGCTGGCTCTGTGCACTCTGATTCTATTATCCCTGGAGCAGATGCTCAGACTCGGCTGACATCACAACAGGTGCGCATGCATGTGAAGGCTGACCTTTCCTAACATGTGCTCTCATGGTGCCAGACGTAGGACAGCTATCAGAGGCCCAGGTATGGGCTGGGTCACCTACATGACCTGTGACCTCAGAGCATTGTCAGCACATGGGCCACACCAGCTCTTCTCAGAAAGCAGCTCTTGGACGCACAGTGTTGGTGGGAACTTGGCGTGGAGAGGGTGCTAATTCCAGCTGTGCTGGCCTCTCCTTTCTCTTCCTTCCTGCCTTTCCTCGTTCATCACCATGAACAATTCCGTGTCTCTCCACCTCTGTCCTGCTATTCCAGCCTTGGTACTCATTCTCTGATCCTCATCTCTACTTCATCAAAGACAGTGGTGGTTTTAATTAAATGCCCTCGATCGATTCATGTGTTTTAAATACTTGGTCCCCAGCTGGTGACAATTTGGGAAAGTTGTGGGGCCTTTGGAAGGCAGGGTTTGGGGAGGAGAGCCCTTGCTGGAGGAGGTGTGTTGCTGGGAGCAGACCCAGCCCTAAGTCAGACTTCCTTCCTGATGATGTGATGAGTGACCCAGGCTTTCTGTGAAGGCTTACCTTTCATTCTTTCTGCTCAGGCCTATCATGCTTTCCCCGCCATAATGAAGTTTCCCCTTGAAGCTGTAAGCCTGAAATAAGTGCTTTCCTCCCAGAAGATGCTTCTGGTGAGGTGTTTTGTCCTAGCAACGTGAGGGTAACTGTTACAGCAGCGGGTGTGCACCCATAGAAATGCGTTGTGTGGGAACTCACCTTTCTGGCATCATTCTGTATATTAGACTATCAGTGGCTCTTGACTCAGCTCCGTGTCATGTCAAGGAGCTCACTTCCCACCAGGATTACACCCCTGGGTTGCAGGTACCACCCAACACACCTCCAAATGACAAGGTCACAGAAGACACAGCCAACCTCTCAGGACTAGGCACCTGGCTTAGCTCTTGATAAATGTCTGTGAGGGTAATGTCCTGTAACGTTTGAATAAAGTGTGACGTTCTATAAAGATCACTCTCCATCTGAGTTGTCAATTCTTTGGTTAATTGAAAGACAAGAACTCGGGGTTCAGGGTTTGAGAACTCTTTCCTCAACCCCTCTACTCCATTTCAGGGCCACTGTCCCTGTTGCTGGTGACTTCATGACTGGCTACTTCTCTATTTCCTTGTCTGCCTCAGGAAAACACACACACACACACACACACACACACACACACACACACACACCTGCCCAAGAGGCCTGTAATGGCTTCTGTGTCAACAAAGATCAGGAAAGAAAGAGTGCTCAAGGAATCAGAGAAAGTTTACCACGTGGTCCAAGGGGCCCCTGTGTAACGCCCATCACAAAACTATAAAAGGTGTGCACTTTCAGAAAGAGATCAAAAGGGAAAAAGTAAAATCCATGATAAAGAGACATCCTCTGGCCCTCTGGCAGGAGCTGCTGGAGGCGGAGAGAGAGGGGCCTAAGCTTCCCAGGGTGGGGACCCAGCCACGCGTGGTGTGTGGCACCCAAGAGTCAGGATGAAGAAAAAAAAGACCCTTAGCTGCAGCGTGAGTTCAGATCCCCACTCCAGAATTCTGTCCTCACCTGTGCCAGAGATCCTAGCCAATCGGCCCAGGCTTGGGGGTGGGAAGACCTGCCCACATCTGGGCAGGCTCATGCGGAAGGTGCGGCAAAGTTGTGACCTGAGATCTTAGTGGACCATCTTTGGCTGCCTATCAGAACCCGCCTAGCTAGTGTCTCACAACCCCACTGCCTTCCACCTCCTGCCCTGCCTCTGCACTGTGAGGATGACCTGTGTCTGTCCACCCACAGCCCATCTCTTACACCCATGTGGTAGACAGCACAGAGGTAGTGAGTGAAGGAGCACCTGGATGAACAAATAATTTGTTTGCTTCCAACAATAGTGTCCAACCTTCCCATCTGCTCCGTGAGTGCCTGTGCTGCACACTTGGTGGGGATCTGAGAACAAGCTTTGCCGTTGCCTCCGAGTAAGACAAATAGACACTTGGGCACTTGGGAAACAGTACCACAAAGCCACTTAGCTCTTGATACATGTCTGTGATGTCAACTTGACATGGCCTAGAATCACCAAGGAGACAAATCTCTAAGCAAGTCTGTACGAGATTCTAGACTGGGTTAGTTAGCATGCCGGGAAAGCCATGCTAAACATGGGTGATACCACTCGTGGGCTGGCCCTATATTAAATAAAGGAGAAAGCAGGCTGAGCGTGAGCACACGTTACTTCTGCTACTTGACAGTGAATTGTGACCAGCTGCTTCATGCCTTCCCCACCACGATGTGCTGCCCATTCTGAATGTAAGATGAAATAAACCTTTCTTCTCTTAACTTGTTTATTGATAGGTGTTTTTGTCAAAGCAACCAGAAATGGGGTTACCAGAAGTGTGATAAACCTAACTATATGGCTCTGGCCTTTGGAACTAGTTTGTGGCAGAAACATGGAAGAGTTTAGAAGGCCAGACCACCAAGAGATGCATGGATTGTGGAGGCCTGGCTCCTGAGGTTTCAGAGGGGAATAAGGACTCTATTGGATGCTAGATGAGAGGGAATCTGCCTGCATTCTAGCCATATCCTGAGAACTCCAATGAGGCTGAATTCAAATGTGATGGACTGCTTAGTTTGGGGGAGGAAATCTCAAGACACGGTAGCATTCAGTTGTGTCAAAATTATTGCTCTTACTCAGGACCTCAGAGAGAGAGCAGAGTGAAACAAAGAAAAATTGTGCAGTTTGGAGAGGAAACGTTATTGTGAGTGAATTTAAAGTTACACATGGCAGGTTTGAAAGTAGCTTTAAATTTAAAGAGATTAGTGTCATTTAAGAGAAGCCTCTCTGCATTCAGTTAAGCCACCCAGGTCCCTTCCCTCGTGAGGGCCAGGTGTGCAATGGCTGCCAACAGCAGCCTCTTTGGTAGTGACTGCAGCCTGGTGATGTCCAGCAGGCCCCAAGGGACCTTGTAGAAGCTTTCTGGTGGGTATCCATATTTCGGATCTATGGTATTCCCAATCTAGGTTCCAGATAGGCATGTGGGGTACCTCTGAGAAGCCCCAGGGTACAGTGTCCAGGTTTCATGTTGTTTGGGTCATCAAATCCATCCACACCAAGTTGCAGAATAAACAGGATGCGACTGAGGACCTGTGCAGGCCCAAGTTCAAGTTTCCTGGCCTCCCAAAGATCCATGTCTCCAGAAATGCAAGTTCCATGCAGATCAGTTTGCTATGGTAGCTAAGAAGTGGCTCATGCTTGATGGATGTGTGGTCAAATATATTCCCAACTGTGGCACCCTGGACAAGTGGTGAACTGTGAACTACCCAGCTTGGGGAGGGGTCAGGTTCTAAAGAAATCTTGCCCATATCCCTACCTCTAATTACAGTCCAGAACAGTCCCTGGCACCATAGAGATCCTTGATTTTCTTTGGGCTGAGGCCTTGGGAAGACTGTCTCCTATGTCACTCTTGGATGGCTCTGAAATGGGTCCAAAGGACTGATGACTTCTCACCTGCTCCCACTGCAAGTGTTCCAGCCACAGGAGCGCAGGGCAAATTGAGTGTTGGCTAATATCTGTGAGGTGGCAGGGTTAGAATCCTCTTGTGATTTGGGAAGCCTGCTGTTTCACCAGAGGGCCTTGCGGGCTCTGCAGGCCTCAGCTTTAGCACCTGGCAGCATAAGGTGACTCACCAGGGCCACCTGTGCCTTCAGGGTGGCACTCCTCCCACCTCTGGAAGTCATTGCCCAAGGCCTGTGCCTGGGGCTGCCTTTCTTGCTAAGGCCAGGGTGCTGATGCCCTCAGGCAGAAACATCTGTGCCTAAGGCCAGGCCTGAGCGCCATCAAGGCAGTGCTGGCCTGTGAACAGAGCAGCTGGAGACAGAGTCTACTTTCATGTCTGTGCAAACCACTGGCAGGCAGAAAGGAGGGAGGGTCTTCCAGGACAGTGAACCAGGCAGACAAGGGTGGAGAGAGGACAGACAGACATCAAAACTTCCAGGCTGCCTCACAATATCATGGCTGGGGCCAGGTGCTCCCCAGAGAGCCAGGGGCACCTGTACCTCCATGCCCGTTGCTCAGAAACACTAAGATAGCTTTTCTAGAAACTAACTCCATCCTTGGCCTTTCTTTTTATTTTTGTTTTTATTTTTTAAAAAGTATTTTATTTATTCATTTTCAAGCATAGATAGATAGACAGATAGATAGATAGATAGATAGATAGATAGATAGATAGATAGATAGATAGCGAGCGTGAGCACCAGGGCCATCACCTTGTGGGTCTGGCTTACGTGGGTCCTGGGGAATTGAACCTGGGGCCTTGGGCACTGGAGGCAAGTGCCTTAACCGCTGAGCCATCTCTCCAGCCCGCATCCTTGGCCTTTCTGCCCCGCAGGACGGCGGCTTCTGCAGACATCAGTTTTCCCTTTCCCGGTCCATTCTCCTCTCCTCTCCCAAAATTCCTGACAAAGGATGACCATGCCTCTAGATACCATGACTGCCTGCCAGGGTGTGTGGGTTCCCCGGCTGCTTGTTCTTCTCAAGAATTGTGCACAAGAATGGTAACATACACAGGTCAGCCGAGTGCCACAGGGGTAGCCCACTTTGGTTAGGGTTCAAGAGCATGGGGTTTTTCAAGAGACGACCCCAGGAAAGAAGCCTGAAGGCCCACTGACTGGGCATGGGAATGTGGCAAGCTCAGTGGCCAGGCTTAGTGGGTCTCAGGCCATGGCGAGGATGTGTGACCAACAGCCGGGCCCCTCCCAGGAGAATGTGAATTCCTGGTTGAGGGACTTGGATGGGACACTGAGGCACTAGACAGCCATGGGGGGTTCAGAAGCAGAGGAGGTGTCCACGAGGCCCGTCTTTCAGGCATCTTCAGCATAATGGTGGTTTCCACTGTTGAGCCAGGCCCCTGGCCAATATGAATTATCACATGTAATCCTCATTCTGGGACCAGTTCCTGCTATTATCCCCAATTTGCAGCTTTGGAAATGAGCTCAGAGAGGTTAATTTGCTTGCTTGGCTCACACAGCCCTTGGGGCCAGGGCCAAGGTGGGAACTGAAGGCCTGCTTGTGCTCTCCTGTGAGAGACCTGGCCTTTGTGAGGCCCTTCTGGGGACTGTGCGCTATCTGGCACGGAAGGTCCCATGGGCTCCTTTCTGCTCAGAGCATCCCCACGGGAGATGGCGACATAGCTCCCAGGAGCTCCCAGCTTTGAAGGGACACTCTGTGGATGCCCTAAGACATACCCTGGGGAGTCCTTGTGGAGGGAAAAGAAGGTTGCAGAGAAGGAGGCCTCCAAAGGCCACCTGCAGTCACATCCTTTCTGTCCCTGGGGGAGGGGGGTAAGGACAGGAGCATTGCACCAGGAGGTCCTAGAGGAGCCAGGAGCGCCTTGGTAATCCCAGCCTGCCTGCCTGAGGTGGCCTCTGCTCTCGTGGGAGAGCTCACTCACCCTTCCACAGCTCCCGAGGAAGTCCCGGTAGAGCCCGGGGTTCTCCAGGCTGCTGTCCTGCTGGGGGATCACACAGCCCTCCCAGCCTGTGTCCCTAGTGGGCACTACACCTGGCGTGTGTGACACCCACCCCAGGTGCGGGTTGGGCCTTTTGCTCCTGGTGTGGAGTACGGTGCACTCACATCCCCGTGGCTTCCATGGGCAAAGTGGGTTCTGTCACAAAGCTGTGCCAGCGTGGCACTTTCCATCCCTCAGACACAGGCACAGGCGGCCCGTGGCTCATGGATCAGGGTGGTCTTAGCCCTTGCCTTCATCCCCTCCCTCGTGCCCAGCAGCATCTGCCTGGGCAGGCAGCTTCCTCTTATCGTCCTTCCCTTTTCCCTCATCCGGCAGGGGTATTGCATGGACCCCGGCCACCCTGGTCAAGTCCTAGCAACACCCAGCTTGTCAGTTTCAACCTTTCCCTGCGGGCCCTGGAGCTGCACCCTGATGAGCAGGAGGGGCTGAGCTCCCTCTGGGAGGCCAGGCAGGAAGTGGTCCATCAAGAGTGAGATACCTCAGAGACCTCGTGGGTGGAAGCTGCTATCAGAGTCAGGAATCAGGTTCCTAACCAGAGGAAGTTTTGTGCGCCTTGCTGCAGAGCAGGCTGATCTATGCCCAGAGGAATCCGGCATGATGGATGGGCCCAGTGGGTGCTGTGGAGAGCCACCAAGCACTCGGGAGCCAAGGGCCTGGGCCAACTTTGCCAAGCATAACCTCAGCCTTGCCAGCTGGGCAGCCGCCATCCCGACCTGGCCCGTTCTCCCTCACAGATGGTCTCTGTGAACAGAGGATGGTGAGGCAGCAGGCGCTGGGTATGAGCTGGGTGGTGGGGCCCAACAGCACCCTGGGGCCTCCTACTAGGTGCCAGCCCTCAGGTGACAGAGGTGTGAGGACCCACATGGATGCTGGGACTCCAGAGCTTGCTCTGTCCTCACACACTCTCTGTGCCATAGGGGACTATCTGAGGGTGTCTCATCAGCCCTCACTCGTCCAAGTCCCTTGTCTCTTATACGTCACTGCTGTGGCGTTCTTTATCCTTTCCCTCAGCAAATGCCAGCACAGGCCTGGCAGGAGTGAGTCTTCTTGAATGTTCAGAGACCTGAGCTGAGGCCTGAATGGGTGACTGGGTTGAATAGTCCCCAAAATTCATGATCACCTCAAACCTCAAATCATGACCTTATTTGAAGAGTCTTTGCAAATGGGATGAGTTAAGCTGCATCCGTATTGTATTTGAGCAGGTCCTAAATCCAGTGGACACAGAAAGACGCGGACAGAAGGCCACGTGGAAAGCCACAAACACAGAAGTTGGAGTGATGTGTTCACAAAGCCAGTTCCAAGGCAATGCCAGCAGCACCGGAAGCTGGGAGAGACCTGGGACAGAGCCCGCCTCAAGATCCAGAGGGAGCCGGCCTGACCCCAGCTGAATCCCAGATAAATTTCAGCTGCATTAGGCAACCAAGTTGTGAGAATCCATTCAGCAACCCCCAGAGCTGACCTCAGAGCTGAGGAGGGTTCAAACACTCTTCATGGGGGAGCTGGGTTACCCTGTTCATCCAGACAGGCTGGGCCCTGTGACAGTAACCCATGTCTCCATGGCTTAAAGCCACAGAAGACTGTGTCCCATGCCCCCAGGGATCAACAAGGCCCTGTGCTCATCACAGCACTCAGGGGCTATGGCTGGGAACGCCTCCAACATCCTGCTGCTTCAGCTGAGGGCAGGGAGGTTGGCCTGTGGCTACAGCCCACTTTACACCAATGCACAGTCTCTGCACAGGACATAGTACCCAGTGTCCCAGCCTCCTTATGCTGCTGGGACAAAGATCTGACAAAACTCAGCCTAAGAGAAGAAGGGTTTGTTTCAGCTCACAGTTCCAGGAGGTCTCAGTCCATCATGGCAGGGAAGGTGCGGTGGCAGGAGCTTGAGGCAGCTGGTCACACTCAGTGCACAGCGAGGAAGCAGAGAGGGATGAATGCTGGGCTCAGCCAGTTCTCTTCTTATCCAGCCGGGACTCCAGCCCATAAAACAGTGCCATCCACAGTTAAGGTGGGATATCCCACCTCAATTAACCTAATTAAGACTATCCTGCCCAGGCATGCCTAGCGGCTAACCTAATTTAGATATTCCACTGGAAAATCTATGTCCCATCAAGTTGACAATCAATATAAACCATCACATCCATTGCCAGCCTTATGGAAGGCAAGAAGGGCAGGCCCCCTCAGAAGGGGAGGGGACCTGAGAATCGGTGACCAGCACTAGGGTCTGGTCACCTCCCTGGCCCAGGACCTCTCCCACCAGTCATTGTACCACAGGCTCCCTGTGCCTAGTAGTATAAAGGTAGAACAAGATGATTTGGTTTTTAATTCCGGCTCTGCCATAAAGTTTGCCACAGCCCATGAGTCTTGATGAAGCGACCAAGGAGGAGAAGAAGGATGGACATATGGATGGATGGATGGATACACGGAAGGATGGAAGGAGAGGTGGTGGGTGACTAGATGGTACGTGGCTCTACAGACGGCTAACAGAGAGAGGAATGATGGGGGATAGTGGGGCTCTGGGTGGATGGTGGGGATGTGGAGAGTGGATGGATTGATGAGTGCATAGGCAGGCAGATGGTGAAGGGAGGGCCGTGTGGATGGTGGGGTGGAGGATAGACAGATGGATGGTGTGGGGTTGGCAGGTGGGTGAGTGCTGGTGGGTGGATGATGGATAGATAGGTCCATCAATGCTCCGATGTGCCAGATGTTTTAGGAATCAACTAGTGTGAATCCTGTGCCCCCTATGTTGTGGTGGTCAGTAAGGCAGCTGGTTTCAAGTGCCCAAAAGGTGCCCAAGGCCACACTGGAAGTGGAAAATGACAGAAGTGGGGGGATGGCAGTCAGGATCCTCAAGTCTTCGCCTCAGCCCTCTCACTTGGTGCTGTGGGATCTCAGGAGGGGACTTGGCCTTACAGTGTTCTGTTTCTAGATTTCCCGCTAGTCATATATTCCCTGTAAGATTTTCTAATCTGGTGGAGAAGATGGAGATGCAAGGGGCTGATGGGAAACTGAGGCGGGCCTGATGTGAGCCTTATGGTGGCTCTGAGGAGTTTGGGTGTGGGGTATGGTGGAAAATGACAGCCTGGACAGTGTGGTGCTGGGGTTCAGAGGTGATGAGAAGGTGTTGGGGTTCAGAGGTGATGAGAAGGCGTTGGGGTCAAAGGTGAGGAGAAGGCGTTGGGTTCAGAGGTGATGAGAAGGCATTGGGGTTCAGAGCTGCTAAGATGCTTTGGAAACTCTCCCATGAACCTCATCCTCAGAGCCCGCCCCTCAGGTGAGGGCACCTGTCCATGGTGTTGGCCTAAAAGCCGGACAAGCTGGAATCAGCAGGGAGCACAGTGCACAGGGAAGTGAGTGCTAGAACCTCTCAAGTGGAGAGAGCCAGGAAATGCAGATGCCCGAGGTGCCAAGAGGCAGCACGTGGACAAATCTCAGGTGAAGAGAGGGAGATGATGACATGACTTCCAGAAGTCTACTCCCAGGCCTCTCCCACATGTGTGTGGTTTGACTTGCGCCTCGGAGTGAGCCATGGGCAGGTGACCAGACACCTGGGGACCCTAGTTCCCTTTCTGGCCTCTGCTGCCCACCCCCCATCAAGCTGCTCCACCTGAGGCTCTATGAGAAACCTTCTATGTGACTTGACTCAAGTCCTTCCTGCGACAGTCTCCTGAGCCTTTCTGGAGATTTAGGGCCTTTGTGCATGACCACAAGCCTGACCAGGCTCTAGGAGAGGTGGGGAGGGCCAGGAGCTCTCTCATGGACCTGCTCCATTCAAGTAGACATCAGAGGCCCGCATGGAACGCTGTGAGGAGAGCAGACCGTGAGTCCGGATGGAGCTGTGGGCTCTGGGAAGCAGACATACAAAAATGAGACCTGTTCTAAAGTCTGAAGTCTTGGATGGGGTCTTTAAAATGTCCTTGCTGTTTGAGCTAGATTGGTGTTTAAACTTCATTTTTTGCTTTTGGGAAATTCAAATTTAAGCGGACACTGTGTATTTTATCTGGTGACCTTATGAGAAGGCTGTGAGGACATCAGCCAGAGAGACCAGGACAGGACAGGAGAGAAGCCCTTGTTCTTATAACCCAAGGGCCGGAAGAGGCCGTGAAAGTGAGAGTTGCAGGAGGTCAGGTTCCAGTGCGGGTCCTTGGCGTGAACCTGGGTCATGGATGGTCCCTGGAGGACCAGAAGCCTGCAACTCCTTGATTTGCCCGTGTTTCCCAAAGATCACCCTGGCCATTGGAGTGGAGGGCAGCTGAGAGGCTGGGACAGACATGGCGGGGTCTGGGCAGGTCCAGTGTGCTCTGTGCTGAGAACCCTGCAGGGAGGGAGGACCTTCCAGCATCAGTCATAGGTGACATGAGGCCAGCCCCCAGCGACCCATCCTCCCAGGAGCCTGCCCTCTCCCGCCCACTACAGGGAGCCCTAGTGGCCCCATCCTCTGTTCTGGAAGCTCCTGAAGTCACACAGGCAGGAGGCAGCTCTGTAGCACTGGGGGACAATACGGGCCCGTCCAGCGGGCAGGGACCTGGGAACGGGGCGGCCTCCCATTGACTAGACTCATCCTGCCAGGGTCTTTGTGTGAGTGATGCTTTCTTCTCCTTCCATTCGATTCGTACAAAGAAGTATCACCAAAGGCCCAAAGCCACAGCGGCTCGCCTCCAACTCATTTCGCAGTCCAATTATCTAAATTATTGCTTTGCCCTGGCACAAAAGGAAGAGGCGAGATTTAAAAGTCGCTGGGAGATAAGTGCTTGGTCGCCTCCCTTGTCAACAATGCATAATAATTTTGATCAGGCACTCATCACGTTTCAACAGCAGCCACAATGGCAGAGACCGGGTCCCCGGGGACTTTATTTTTAGCTCAAAAATCACAAAGGAGGAGCCAGGAGAAGACTTCACACGAGGCAGCCTGGGCTTTTGAATGCCGCCTCCACAAGGCTGGCCAAAAATCATGTTTGGGCCAATGAGACAGAAAACAAGGATTTTCGACATAAAGACCCCTAAGCTCGCAACATTAAAGCAGCCTTATTACTCACCCACCACGACTCAGGGAACTGAGCGGAAGAGGGGGCGGAAAGATTGTGAGAGCCGTGGTGGGGGAGAC
>PVHP010040204.1:0-15981 GCA_004024765.1 Zapus hudsonius | reverse complement strand
TTTTCAGTTCTGCACACAATACACTTTCCTCAGGACCCCTGGGACCCAGGATGGTTATGTGCCGATGAGGGAGGAAGCTGCGGTCCTGATTTAGAAAGATGTTCACTGACCCATGTGCAACTCAAACTCAAGACCTTGGCCACACTGATTCTGGACTAGCTCCTTCTTCCTTTTCCTGACTATTAAGATTGCTTTAGTCAGAAAATATCATTCTCAAACATCACCAGGAGGGAGTTGCTATGATTTATCACTGCCAATCAATTTCAATGTTAAATCAATAGTGTAATTAATAAAAGTGAGCCTTTTTGAGAGACTGCTAGAGGATTTTATTATTATGAGAAAACAACAGGAATTTCCCTTCCTAGCTGTCGTTGTCAGCCACATACCACTGGGATGAATCTGCACACCAGGCACAGTTTGGGGAGGAAAGTATTTATTAAAGTAGCAGATCCAGGGAAAGTTTAATAATGAAGACAGGCTGGCCCCCTTCTACAGATCAAAGCAGACAGAGACAGAGAGAGAGCGAGAGAGAGAGTGAGAGAGAGAGAGAGAGAGAGAGAGAGAGAGACCCAGCACCAACAACTCAAGCAAGCACTATCTAACTACCAAACAGCAGGAGCTCCAGACTTGAGCTCCAACTGTTCTTTGTATGTATCACTGAAATTTTACATCCGCCTCAGAAATACATTAGGGCTGAAGGTCAGGCCAAAGTGACACCTCCTCCAGGAGCCAGGAAGCTCGAGAAAAACTTTTACACTTTGAATCTATTCAATCAAATGACCACACTAGCCTTTTCCCACCCTCCTTTACACATACTATTTAGCTTCCCAAAGGGTTCACTTCTTGAAGAGGGCTCCTGAGAGATCAAACCAGGATACAGAATCTCAGACACCAGGGCTTTTGTTTGCCCATTTCTTAATGCCTTATGCCCTCTGGTGGTGAATTCAAGTGATCTGTTGCATTTTTCTTTGAGTTTCCGCTCTCTGTGTTTCTCTGCAATAGAGATGTGTGAACGCAAACCTCATGTATCTTCTTGGATAAGATTTTCAGGATTAAGCAATTCTTTGAATTAAAAAAAAAAGCAAAAATTGTCCAATTTTTCTGTGGATTCCGCCCAAAACTGGTGATAACATTGGGTACAACTTCAAAGAAGACGCTGGAGGTGAATCCAGCTGTGTCTGGAAAGATTTACACAATAGATGGTACACATACTTATTTTGAATCAGGGTTGTATTAACTTACTTCATGAAGCTGAAGACAACACCTCTCTCTGGACAGTTGGACACATTTTACTGGGAGAGTCATTTTTCTCTTTGTTTCCGTGCTCTTCAATGGGTTGATTCAGGAAGAAATATGTAAGAACTTTTATTAAAAAAATAAAGACAGGATTCATCACAATTAGCAACTGACTAAAAAACTGTTTGTGGATCTAAGAGCTCCAACATAGTTTTTTAATCCTTAGAATAAGAGGCCAGGTAGCCGAGAAGTGACCTGAACTTTATAGACCAGAGGCAACAGGCCTTTATCCCATTCTCTTTTTTTCATTTTCTTTTCTGAAATAGAGAGGAAAATTTCACAATTGCACGAGTACCTTTTATATGTGGGTCAGGCCATCTTTGGTGTTAATATGCATCTGGTAGCTTGGACAGAAATAGAGCTCCCTGAAATTGTCTAGAAAAAAATGGAATATATACAATTAAACTGTATGATATCCAAAATTCACTGGGGTAAAACTGATCACCAGGGTTAATTAATCATGTCATTACCTAGATCAGATCATCTAAAAATGTGAGCAATAACTATAAAATTAAGACAATGAATCAAAGAGGGGATACAGTGATCTGGGGAAAATATATGTAATAAGTGTGTCATTCTACATATATTTTTAGATATTCATAAATACAACATGTCTGTATTTTTATTTTAATAAAATGGTATCCTTTTCTTTTGAGAGATGTTGTCTCTTTTAAGCAAGTGCCTTTAACCATTGAGCCCTCTCTCCAGCCCTTGTTGTTCCTTTTAAAATTGAATTTTGTAACTTAGCTGAAAAGATTTTTTAATTGCCTCTTAAGTCTTTTCAATATTTTTATTAACTTTATTTTGAAGTAAATTACAGACTAAGAAAATTTGCAAAAAATTGTACAAATAATATACATATATCTTTTATTCAATTCCTAATACTAATGTATTACTTAATCACAATATAATTTTTCTGAAATCTGAAAGCTAACATTGGTACTGTGCTAATAAGCTCATCTGTATAAACCTTATTCAACTTGACTAATTGGCACACTAATGTCTGTTTCGTAGTATCAGATCCAGATTATGAATATATGAGTAGTGGTTAAATTTACCTTATACACATTGATCAGAAGAGCATAGAAGTCATATTATGACAGGGCTGTGAAGATAGCTTAGAGGCCAGACATGCATAGACCCTGAAAGGGCCCGAGACTATCTGAGTTTGATTGCCCAGCATCCAGGTAATCAGCTGGGCAAAGCTGAGTTAACATCTGTTTTGTTATTTATTTCTTGAAAAGTGCCAATATAAGAGATATTCATACATACAAATACATACATTGTCTTGTTTCTTAATTTATCTTATAAAAGAATTCAAATTAGTTTATAGAAATCATCTGTTTTTTTGTTTCCTATGGTTTTGTAGATAAATATAATTTATTGAGCTATGCTTCTATGTTGGGACATTTTGTTATTCCAGTTGTTCTGCCACAGTTAATAGTCCTGTGCCAATCTGTCTTTGTATTATCTGCAGAGGATCTCCTGGGCAAAGTTCTGGAAATGAAATGCTGAGTTACAATGTAATTGCCAAGCTGGATGTGGTGGTGCACACCTTGAATCCCAGCACTAGGGAGGCAGAGGTAAGAGGATTGCCATGAGTTTGATGCCACCCTGAGACTACAATAGTGAATTCCAGGTCAGCCTGAGCTAAAGTGAGACCCTACCTTGAAAAAAAACAAAATAAAACAAAAAAGCAAAAGACAAAACAACGAAAAATGGCAAGTGCTTCCAAAAGGCTGCTCCCCCGCTGCATTCCACAGTAGCAGCAGCAAGAGAGATAGTACCTGTTCTTGGCAGAATGAGCTGCCAGGATTTTAAGTAGCTTTGCAAGTCTTCTGGGTTGGAAATAATGTCTCAGTATAGGTTTTTTTTTAATTGGCAAGGAGAGAGACAGAGACAGAGAGAGAGACAGAGAGAGAGAGAGAGAGAGAGAGAGAGAGAGAGAGAGAGAGAGAGAGAGAGAGAGAGAGAGAGAGAGAGACCCGACACATATTGGGAGTCTCCCAGAATCTATGAATAAGCTTCTGCAAGGTCTTACTGCAGATTCTATAGTAATCTAAGATCACTAAAATAGGATGAGACCAAGGACAGGGACTGAGGGCAACCTAGCAGATTCCTAACCCCCAGGAAGAAGAGAAGAAATACCTTACTTGTGAAAAGGGGAAGGAAAATATTTATAACCTACATTCAAATTAACCAAAGGCTTTTGGGTGTGGGAATCTGGGAGTGAGGGCAGCTAAGAGGGTGACAGAGACCGGCCTCTGGCAGACATGCTGACAGATCCTGCAGTGAGCTCCATGCTGTTGTGGGGAGGACCAGGCTCCCTCTCAAATCCCACTGTGGATCTCTTGCCTCTTCTCTGAGTCTCACACATTGTTGGAGCAGTTGAGTCTCACTGCTGTGACAAAGAACCCAACCAAAAGCAACTAATTGGAGGAATGGGTTTACTTTGGCTTACAGACTTCAGGGGAAACTCCATCATGGTGGGAAAAATGATGGCATGAGTAGAGGGTGGACATCACCTCCACCACAGCCCTGCAAACAGCTTATTTTTCCCTCTTGGTCTTTCTTTTTTAATGTTTACATGATTATTCGTTTTAAATCCTTGATTTATATAAGAGAGAGACCAAGAGAGTGGGAGAGAGAGAGAGACAGAGACAGAGAGAGAGAGAGAGAGAGAGAGAGAGAATATGAATGTGTCTGGGCCTTTTGCTACTGCAAATGACCTCGAGATGCATGCTCCACATCATGAATGTGGGTACTTAGGAATTGACCCCAGGCCACAGGCTTTGCAAGCAAGTGCTGCAAAATACTGAGCCATCTCCCCAGCTCTTCATGATTATTTTTGAGTGATTTTTAAAAATATGACTTTAGTAATGTTTCCATCTCTACAATAAGACTTATTCATGTTTTATTGGGATGGTGTTAAATTTGTACATTCACTAAGGGAGAATCCACATTCATGAGATTCAGTCATGCTACCCAAAGTCTAAGAATGCCTTTGTACTTACTTGTTCAAATTTGCTTTTATGTCTCTCAGGAATGTTTTCCTCACACACTTTTCACATACTTCCTTTTAATTCAATGCCTAAATACTTTATTTCTTTTGTTTTTATTATAAGTGAGAATTTTTCTATTAGGTCCTATAACTAATTTTTATGTATGTAACAATATTAGTTTTGTATGTAATGTTTTTATAACATAATTTGTTGTTTGGCTTAATATGTTAATGTTAAAATGAGTTAACCCAAAATAATTTACCATGTTGTCTTTTCATTTTAATGTATTTGTTATAGTTGCTAGGCAATTATGACTCGTGCAATATACTAGAAGAAATATACTAAGTTCACATGGTATTAAATAGGCAAAACAAACTTAAATCGAGTTCCTTCATTCTTAGTCACAGTGTGATATTTTCTCCTCAGGGTGTGGGTTTCCCAGGCTGCTCTGTTTCTTCTACATGCAGATGATGAGGAGCAAGCTCATACCTCTTGCCCTTCTTTGCTTAGCTGCCTGCCCTGCAGCCCCACATTCATTGTGGGGAATTGAGTCAGAGTACGAGCAGCTGAAGTGGACCAGTGAGCTACATGGTCTAGTGAGTGAACTTCACTGTATTTGATAGTGCAAATGCTATGTATAATACTCTGGCTATAAAAGTAGTAACAAATGCTCAGTGCTGCTCTACCTTCCCTTTTATTCCTAGTGTGTAACCACTGTGATAGAGTAAAAATAAGTCTTCTCACTGCTGGAATTGTTGAAGGGAGCCATGTTTGTCTCAGAGTAAATGATGACCTCCTTCTCGTGGCCTCCCTTCACTCTCTGGCTCAGCTCCATGCCCTGTACAAAGCTGACCATGTTGTAGTTTAATTTCTTACTTACTGGTATCTTAACTCTTAACAACAGAGTCAAACAGGAAATTTTGGATTGCTGATGTTGTACCAAGCCCAATATATACTGAGCACTTAATTTATGTTTTTTGAATGGATGGATAGTGTATTCTTACTTTTTTTTGATGTTATGGTGTATACCTTCTAGAATATAGAGTGTTATTTGTGTTCTACATATGTGTCTCCTTTACTTCCAAAATAAGATTCTAAGACTGTCCATTGGAAGGAGTCTCTTACTTTTTTCATGTTCAGAATATTTATCAGTATACTGGATACATTGTTTGACTCTTTCATAAACACCTGCTCAATTGTTTTGAAAACCTCATAGGGGCTGAGGATGTAACTCATTTGTTCGGTGCTCTCCTTGCATGCAAAAATCCCTGGATTCCACACCCAGCACAGAAACTGGGCATGATTGTCAATGCCAGTAATCTCAGCAACTCAAGAGGTAATGGTAGGAAGACCAGAAGTTCAAGGTTATTGTCAGGTACATAGCAAGTTGGAGGCCCACCTAAGCTGCATTATACATGTATTTTTCTAGTTTTGTAAACTTGTATATTGGAATTTTGACAAGTTGGGATAAAGCAGTATATTTTTAAAGCTCTAGATTTGTTCAACTAAACAGCATAAATGTATGATTATTATTAGATGTCATAGAAAATCAAGAAAAGAAGCTCACTTATGATCTTTCTTCCATTTTGTGCTTCCCAGATGAACGTAATGATACTTTGATGGATAGTAATGAGCCTGGGTGCTTTGTGACCTACTTGCTTTTAACCAACACTGTATAATAAAATGTTCATTTAAATCATTATCATTTACAGCTTCCTCTCCTGAGGGCCGTGTCTCTTTTTTTTAAAAAAAAAAGTATTTATTTTATTTTTAAGTAGAGAGACAGAAAGAAGAGAAACACACACACACACACACACACACAGAGAGAGAGAGAGAGAGAGAGAGAGAGAGAGAGAGAGAGAGAGAGAGAGAGAGAGATTAAGGCCTCTAGCCATTGCAAATGAACTCCAGATGTATGTGCCACTTTGTACATCTGGCTTTACGGGGATACTGAGGAATTGAACCCAGGTCATTTGGCTTTGTAGGCAAGTTTCTTAAACACTGAGCCATCTCTCCAGCTCCTCCCCCACCCCTTCCCATGCCCTTTTTTAAACGGAGGGGTAGGAAACTCATTGTTACTATATGAAGGTGTGAGTTCTCCTTTAGCCCCCAGAATATCCCTAATTCAGTGATGAGTTCTATCTCTTCTGTAATGGTTAGCATACAACTAGCTTAAATCTTGCATTTTATTTCCAATAAAAAATGTAAAATAACTATGAGAAAATAGAAGCATTTGATTATGCTGGGTGTTGCAGTTTCCTTCTCATTGCTGGGATAAGCACCTGATCAAAAGCAGCTGAAAAGTGTTTATTTTGGTTTCCAATCTCAAGGGGAAGCTTAATGAAAGCAGAAATTTGGCATGAGCAAACACTAGACATCACTTCTGCAATACAGGTGGAAACAGCAGCAAGAGAGGGAGCTCATCTTTGACACAGAGGAGCTGGCTATAGCACCCTAAGCCCCTCCCACAACACACCTTCTCCAGCAAGGCTCCACCTCCCAAATTGCCATATGCTGGCAGCAAAGTATTCAAAACACATGAGCTTACAGGGGACCCCTAATTCAAACCACCACAGTGGGTGATAAACATGGTTATTGTATTTTAATCATTTTTGCCTATGCCTGAAGCATTTATGAAATAAAAAAGAAAAAAGGCCAACTTTCCAAGATCCTAGGGCTAAGAAGTGGTAGAATCAGAATTAGAATCCAGATTGGTTTGGGTCTTGGAGACAGTGCTAATTTGCTGTTTCCCAGGCTGCCACATATGTCTGACTTCTTCTTTTGTCCCACCAGTGAACCCTACAGGAAGCTTCTTCTCACAGCATCTGCACACTCCCTGGTTTTCTTTGTTTATGTGTCTTTTGTTTCGTGCTTGATTGTAAGTTCCAAAGGCTCATTTGCTCCCATCTGGAATAGTGCCTAATGCGTAGTTGACTTTTAAGTGAATGTTTTGTGAATGTAGGAGTAGATTAAGGGTAGGACAACATAGTTCTTGATTGCAGTACTTTAATACTGCAATCAAGAACTAATGAAAAGAACTAAGAAGCTGGAATTAGGGTTAAAAGAAGTTGATTGATGAGAGATGATTTCACAGCTCTAGGATATGGTGTGTAGGGCACAGAAGAACATTGTTAAAAAAATAAGGAATTAAACCTGGAGGTATAAACATGGCTGGATTTTTGAAGGTTTACTAAGTGCCAGGCATATTTATAAGAGCTACTAATTCATTTATCCTCCATTCCAAACCCTGTCATACTTCAAGTATGTGCTGTTACTATCACACATGGTAGTTTTGGAATGGGAACCTTGTTGGAGCTATGTTGTTGGGGGCAGGCTAATGGGGGTTATAGCTTGCTTGTTTTGGCACAACTTCCTGCCACTGTTTGCAGTGCTGTGGCAGAGGTGATGTCTATCCTCTGCTCATGTTGTCATTTTCCCTACCATCATGTAGCTTACTCTTGAGTCCATAAGACAAAATAAATCCATTCCTCCCATCAGCTGGTTTTTGTCAGGTTCTTTGTCACAGCAACCAGAAGCTGACTCCAACAGTGGGTTAGGATTACAGATACATGCTCCACTTTGCAGTTAATTTTGTGTGGGTGCTGGGGACTCAAAATCCAGTGGCAGGCAGGCATGTCACCCCCTGTAACTGCTGAGCTATCTCCCCAACACCAGATCTGTTTAGTTAACATAAAGAGATCTAGATGGTGACGGAACTTAAAATTAACATGTATGTTCTGCATCCTTGCTCAGGCTCAGCACAGAGACCACACACTCGAGTACTGGAACAGGGCAGAGTGGTGCAGGAGGCTCCTTAACCAAAAAAACAGACACTGAAGCACCACAGGGCAGAGTGGTGCAGGTGCCTCCTTAACCAGTAACCAGGAAGAGCCTTGGCTATCTAGGAAAGTCAAAACTAATATTTAAACAGGTAAGAAGTCTGTCTGTTCTCTCATTATTTTTGAATGTCAACATTTCTAAACAACAATCTTTCATTTTGATGAGAATTCTGTGCAGTTGTTGTGGTTAGTCGACCTAGTAAACATCTGTACTTCTTTTATTGATATTTTCTACCTGGAATTTAAAAAAGAATTTTTGGTTATACATATAATTGAAGTCCAATTGAGGTTTAAAAGACAAAATGTATGTATGGAGGAGGGCACACATAGCGCAGTAACAATTCTCTAGCCTCATTGGGAGTAGCCCAGGTGTAGACTTGGAAAGAATAGTGAGATTGTCCAAAAGCAAGGGATTTAGCAGATAAACAGTGATGCATCTTGGGAAGTGGTTTGAACATCTGGAAAGAACTGGCCTGGGAACCCAAGTTGGGTTGAAGACAGGAGAGACCCCCTAGAAATGCCGTGACAGAGTGGAAAGGATGAAGTCAGGAGCGAAGAGCAGATCCATCACGAAGAGGTTGCATCATTCCTGGCTGGTGGATAGTGATTTCTTCCATTGCCTAGTACAAATGGAGTTGTCATCCTGTGCTCTTATATACTTTTCTTTCAGAAGCCTTTTCTGAATATCCTTAGGGTATTAGTCAGGGCTCTCTACAGGAACAGAAGATAAAATGCATTATATTAAAAAGAATTTTATTGGGCTGGAGAGATGGCTCAGTGGTTTAAGGCACTTGGCTCCAGTGCCTGAGGCTCCCGGTTCAATTCCCCAGTACCCACATAAGCCAGACTCACAAGGTGGTGGCCCTGGTGTTCTCTCTCTCTCTCTCTCTCTCTCTCTCTCTCTCTCTCTCTCTCTCTCAACTTGAAAATGAATAAATAAAAATATTTTTAAAAAATTTTATTGAATTGGTTTACGGCAGTCCAACAATAGCAGCCTGCAGGCCTAAGGGTCAAGGGACTGGTAGCTGCTAAGTCCATGTGGCTGGATACCTCAGCAGTCCCAATCCCAGTACTGAAAGCTGAAGGCTTCCTGGAGAGCCACTGGTCTTCAGTCCAGGCTGGAAGACTGAGGAAACTTGGTTCCAATGCCGATGAGGATAGCTGAGCAGGGTAGATGCATGTGCAAGTGACAACACTCACAAGCAAGCAGCATGGGCAGCCAGGTGGGAGGTGGAGATCATTTTCTCCCAGAGCTTCCTTATGTACAGCTCCCTTCTAGAAGAGCTGCCCACTAGAAGGAATAACTCACTCTGGACTTCCTGCTTCAGTTAATCCTTCCTAGAAGCAACCCCACAGACCCACCTAAGAGTAATGCCTGTGGATTCCTAAACAGATCAAGTTGACAACAAAACTTAACCATCACACTTAGAAAACACCCAACCATTTAAAAGACAATCCAGAGCATAGTCACATTAAGAAGAACCATCCTCATACTCCTCACATGTGTGGTAGCCTCTGACAAGAGTTCTGAGCAAAAATACAGCTTATGTTGGTAACTCTCCTTTAAGGATGTTATACTCATTGCATCATCAGTCTCACTACTAAACCTTTTCTGCAGGTCACTGTTATTATCTTCTCTCCTTAAAGCTAAGAAGAACTGGGCTTTCCCTTGCACTCAGGTGAGCATCAGGGACTTCAAGCCATTTCTGAGTGCCCACTGGACTCCTGTATATGCCATGTGAATTCCTACCCATCTTCTCTCTGCGTTCCAAGGTTTGGCCCATTTCCCAGCCCCAGCCCACATTTTTCAGCCCCAAGGAAGTTTTCCTTGTAGCTTCAATACTAATCAATCTCTCCCTTCTCAGAACTGTCTTAGCAAATAACCTTCTCCTTGTTTGTGCTGTCTTTATTCCAGTTCTTCTTAAAACCTAAACACTAATACATTTTAAATCTAGAAAAAGGTTTTGTGAACACCTAATCCAATTCTTAGACTCTACTGATAAGAAAGTTTAAACCCAGGTAAAGGACAGACCCAAGACCAGACTCTAGCCCTATTTGCCACCATTTGATGACTTTCTTACTGTATTTCATGTGTTTCCTTGAAAGGATGTTCCTTCAGGGCAGGGACTTGTTTGAATTTATAGCACGTACATGTTGGTGTCCTCAACAGATACTCACAGTGACATGGCACATAAGGCAGGTCAGAGAGGAATAAATGCTTCTATAGGCATATATAGTTTGCAATTTAAAAAATCATTAATGTTTTCTAAACATTAAGATATACAAAGTTTCATAAAATTGGGGATTAAAAGGTTTCTGTTTGTCATGTACAATAATAAGGTCACTGTAAGCAAAATGAAGTTAATCATCCCTAACATTGCTCCCTTAGTTCATTGCTATGGGTGAGCTATTTTCAACCACTGTGTGTTACAAATACTTGTTTGAACCCAGAAGAGACAATTTCTGCCATGTAGCCCCTGTACCAGTTATTTGGAAGAAACTTACTTTAAAGCTACTGATTTTATTTCATAAAAACAATATTAAGGAATCAACTTTATTTAAAATTTTGTACAATTTCCCTTAATTTACCAATATGGAACAAAAACAAAGCAAATATAAGGTCGCATAGTAGGAGCTAAACCTACAATGATCTACAAGAAATTCTCAATTTTCCCAGTTATGAATTTTATTATTAAAAATCAAATCTATTTTCCAAGATTATCCAAGACTTACGCTATGAGATTTAACACACATCATCTTTTTTTATATTTTATTGATTCATTTTCAAGCAGAGATACATAGAGAGAGAGACAGAGAGATAGAGAGAGAACACCAGGGCCACCTGCGGCGAGCTCCTCGACCAGCGAGGAAGAACAACCACCACTGAAGATTCTCAAATCACACTTTATTGGAGAGCCTTTTGATTGAAGGGAGAGCAGGAAGCGAGGGGCCCCGAGCACTAGGAGTCAGTTGCTTATATAGGGAGCAGGGACACGGGTCTCCCCATGATTGGCTGACGCCAGCTCGCCATCACCAGGTGCCACGGGATTGGCTAGGGACCAATACATAATCAGCGCATGCGCAAAGCCAGAGGCTTGTCTCTCACCAAAGCATTGCCTAATATGGAGTTGTTTACCACTTAGCTGCAAGGAAGTGGGCGCCATCTTATAATGCCGATTGTCCCGGCTCCCTGCAGCCACCACCTTGTGGGTCTGGCTTATGTGGTTCCTGGGGAATTGAACCCGGGGCTTTAGGCACTGGAGGCAAGTGCCTTATCCGCTGAGCCATCTCTCCAGCCCGAACACACATCATCTTAAATAACACATCTAAATTCCTTTTCAAACTGATTACAGAATCTCTGTTACTCCTATTTTAATGAGTCTACCTGTGACCATGTCAAGAAGAAATTCTAGAATAGTCCCATCAAAGCTTACTGTAAATATTCTCACAGCTTAATTAGTGCTCTACATACTTATTTCAAGATGGTTCTGAAGTGTTAGGAAGGACTTGTGAGCTTCCTGAAATAGAAAAGTTCTTCTAATTCTTCCTCCTGAGCTGGGTTGGGACATTCTCTCTATTCAGTCTCCTTCCAACTTGTATCCCAGCCTTTCTGTTTCCTCTCCCTCCCCCGTATCAGAGAAATGGCAAGCACCACCCACATGCAGTCACTTCTCCTAATTCCACCCACAAGAACCCAAACTCTCAAGAAAACACATTTATTTGTTTTAAAAATGTAATTTTCAGAAGACATTTTCACAGGAGCATTCTCACCCGCTTGGTACTAGTCCATAGTGTATTTTTCTTCCAGATGTTTCTTCCCAAATGACTCTAACTTTTGTTGATGTTTGTCTGAAAGCGTGTCCAAGACCTCTTTAAAGTCAGAAATGCTACCTGAATTGGCAGGCAGCTTCCTGTAGGACTCGAAGTGTGCAGAAGGTGGTGTTCAGAGGGTGGGCAAGGTGTTTGAAAAAACAAGAAGCACCTGTGAATGTGTGACTTTATTCCTGGAAGCAAAGGATCCCCTCTGAGATGGCTCTTGTCCTTTTTGCTCTTTCATCCCCTAAGCTTACTGCAAGACATGCAAGTATTGTAGAGACCAAGAAGGGGCTTGTGAGTAGCAGGATTATTTGTAAAGCCTGATGTGTCTATGGGAATGATGGTAAGTCTACAACTTTTCTTCTTTTTCTCTTGTTGCTGAAGAAATTGATATGAATGGAAATGAAGCTGGCTAGTAATTACAGTGGGGAAGTTATCATAAATGAGTATTTGAGGCAAAAGACTTGGTTATTGACACAATCAGGGCATGTTTTAATTTATTGATTATTTAGTAAACAGTGTTCGTGCAAAGCACTGAGATAGGCTCCTAGATAGTTGTGACAAAAATGGTTATATCCTTTCTCTTGTTTTCACTCTAATATTACCTACAGGAAGGTGTCATATTTCAAATTTTCATTTTGTTTTTGCATGTGTCTATATAATCTAGTGATGTGCTTAATGTACCTATGGTACATCTCCTAGTTGGGTTAGAAGCTCTAAACTGTTGTTGGCATCTGGCGAGATCAGCTTATAGTCATATCTGCTAATGTCATCCAGTCAAGGTGTTTGGTATCCTTGTTGGCTAATTAGATGAAGCTAGTTTCTAGGCTGCAGATAACATACCTAATTGCTACATTGCAAATACATGCTTAGCTATACTAATGGTGCTATAGAGTGTGTCTTATATCTAGGGTATAAAGTAGCATATGGAAAGAATGTAGCTCTCTCCTTCACATCCATGGGGTCTCAACTAATCATGTTGTCTCTAAGGACTTCAGATTCCTCTTCTAAAAATGAGGAGTGGCTTGGGATAACCCTGAATATCCTTTCATGGTATTTGCAATTCTATGAATGTCTTTTTCAGTAGAGACCTGCCCCCTCTCCCTGGAAATATAGTACTCAGAGGTTGCCCATGAGGGAGGTTGTAAAATTAGTTACTTCCTGGAAAATCTAAACACACTTGATTTCCTTGAGTATCTGAACAAAGTGCCTGAGGGCGGAGGAATGACTGCAGAGTAGAAGTGAAAGGAAGAGGAAGCTTCTGGCACTTTCTCCTGCTCTTCTGTAAATGCAAAGAGTTCTAAATAGATTCAAAATAGGTGATAGTGTGGCTGACTTCCAAGGCCACTTTCTAGAATTGAGACAACTCTGTGGCTTATAATGTTTCATCATTTTTATTAGAAGGTTATTTCACTTGCATTATGGTAAGCAAAACTATCAGGTGAATCCTCCATTCTTGCTTGTCTCCTTAACTTGAGTAACTGTTTCCTGAATTTCCATAGTAACACTTTCTGGATTATAGACAACCAGATCATATCCCCCCCCCCAAGCTCCACCTCACTTCCCACCACCCTTTTTTACTGTTAGGCAGAGGGAACACTAGGGTGCCTGGGAATGCAGCTCTCCCAAAGAGAAGAAGGTCAGAGGCCCTGAAGGCCACTTAGCAGTATGTGCTCCAAAGGAGGTGAGTTAACATTTGAAGAAACACCTCCTGTCACTTACAGTGTACCTGTGAGGATTAAAAAGGCTCATTTTTATAACAGGATGATTTTTTTTAAAAAAAGGTAACCTTGGTAAAAATCACAAGGCCGCAGCACCTGCCATCAGGAAGAAAGAATTACTGAATTGGAAACAAACCCCTGACATGGGTACCTGGAAAATAAAAGGAGATAATAAGCGAACTGTTTTCAATGAGCCTTCAGGCATAGCTGTAATTAGAGCTCTTTGATGACTTGAATTTGAAAACCTCCAAGTAAATGCTGCTGATTTGTTGGTAGGATGCATTGAAGAGAATGTATAGTGAATGAGGAGGAAGACGTCTGGGTTAAACTCCAGCTCTATCACTTAGTAATTACCTGAACTCTGGCAAGTTGTTTAGCATTTTCCTACATCAAGTTTTCTTCCTTATAAATGGAAAAATGTTTCCCTACTGTGGTAGTTTGAATGGGTGTCCCCCAATAGATTCAAGAGTTTATTAAAGCTTGTGATTTGCTGCCTCCTAGCTGGAGGAGGTGTCATTTTGGCCTGGTCTGCTAGGCTCCAGCCCTAAGGCGTGTCTGGGTTGGATCTGGAATTCCAGCCATAGATATGCAAAGAGAAGTCTGGGCTCTGCAGAGATTACTGTTTTACTGTTTGCTGGTGTCTGTGTGGTGCTGGTGATAGGTTGCTCTCTTCACTTGGATCTGTGAAGTGGGGAGCGGGCAACCTCTTTAACCATTACGGGAACTTCCCCTGAATCTATAACTTCAATAAATACTTTCCTCCCAAAACTGTGTCTGGTTTGGAGATTCATCCCAGCAGCATGTGGCTGACTAAGACACCTACTTCCTTCAAACATTGTCATGTGAACTGAATTGTATAAAGCACATGGAACAGGGCAATTGTACCCCCAGATTCTAGTGATAGATTGAGACTTGAGCCAAGAGTATGGCATTGATGTTGGAAAGGTCTCCTTTGTCTCTGGATCCCAGACATCTCCAGCATGAAGATCATATGTGTATTGCCTTTGCCTCCTGTGAATTTACTGAATTCCCTAGAAGTGGCTGCCACTGAGTGTGACCATCTACAGAGTGAGGTCTCATGACTCCTTCCTACACATAAGTGAGTTTCCTCAACTTTGCATCATTTATTAGAAAGGGAAGAAATCTTGTGTTTTCTAAGGTTTGAATGGAATTCTAAAGTGATTAATTAGCTTCTAGTCATTCTTAAAGGACACTTTCCACATTGTGTAGTTACTAAAACACAGGCCGGGATCATGGTCAAGGTCTAGGATTAGTTCTATCACTTTTTAAGTGGGTGACTTTGGGAAAGATTTTTCCCTTTGCCAAGTCTGTGTTCTTTTCATCAGGTATTAGTGAAGAATCTTTCTTACAGGTTTTTGAGAAGAGCAACTAAATAGGAAAGAAAGAGGAATGGAGAGAAAAGAGGATGGGGGAGAGGAAAAGAAAGCGAGAGGAAAGGCAAAGAAAAGAGGAGAGGAGGAGAAGAGAGGATAGGGAAGAGGGGGAAGGGGAAAGAGGAGGGAGGAAGATGGGGGAGGAGGAAGAAGAGGGGAGAAGGAAGAGAAAGAAGAGAAGGGAAGGAGAGAGAGAGAGAGAGAGAGAGAGAGAGAGAGAGAGAGAGAGAGAGAGCTGTCTCGGGTTCTATAGGAGCAGCCATAGCTGCAGTAGCAAACAACATTTTTGGAGCTGCAACAAGCAGTCTTATGTGAGAGCTTTGCCTTGCCTCCTACACGATGAAAATGGGTATTTTTGTTTAATTTTTTTCTTAAACGTGTATGTACTTCTTTCTCGTGCTTTTTTTCTGATTCTACACTCAGTACCCTAACAGGAGTTGACTCCCCATGTTCCCTTAAATAAAGTCTCCCACTATACCTTAATATCTGATGTTCTATGATTTGAATTCTTTAACTCTGTAGATAAGAATTTGGGTACTCCTTAAATTTTGGGGTGCATTGGAAATTTTGCTGGGCATTATCTAAATTCTAATCCTCAGCTTACCCCACTACCCTTGGAGTTGGACAGCCCTGGTTCTTATAAACTGTGAGCTAGACAATTTTTTAATTTGTTTTGTTTCATATCCTTCATATATAAAGTGAGGACAGTAGTGCTAGCTTTTCGGGCTACTGGGGAAAATGTTAGACTATGTATGTCTGGTATATAGTAGGAATTAAATATGCACTAGTGAACATTTTATCTAGAAAATTCCCCCCATAGAGAATATATATATTTTTGTTTTTAAATGGTAATCTTTTCACCAATTTGATTGATTCTACCTTTTCATCTCTTCAAGGATCTACTATGCAAGCA
>PVHP010040203.1:0-15880 GCA_004024765.1 Zapus hudsonius | reverse complement strand
AGTGTGGGTGTTAGCGTTAGGTCCTCTCCCACTTAGCCAAGATCAGAGCAAACTGGCACGGTTACCATCAGGCCATTGCCAAACTGGTGAGAGCCTGGCCATGTGCCCCAAAGTGAGTGGGTTTTGAAAGCAGACCCCAGCCTATCCTCCTGAGCCACCCGCAAAAACATTTATTTAACACAGCCCATCCCGGAGCCAGGCACTAGGCGTCAGGGACGTAAGTGTAGGAGGCAGGTCTCCTTCTCAGGGGGTGTACAGTGAAACGTGCAATCAGTTGGCTGTTTAGGCTGAACACAGAGCTGAAATGAGTTTAGGAGGAACGACCCCATCTGCCCTCCTTGCTGGGACTCCCGCTGGGTGAGTCCTTGATGGTCTAGAAATCTCTGGTAGGAGCTCGTTGGATGTGCATGGCCCAGAGGAACGGGCAGGTCATGAGAGATCGATCACCTGATGAACTTACCCGAGGCAGACTTCAGCACCTGTTCTTTCTAGTGAAACCCTGCTAAAGACAACGGTCAACCAAGAGGCTATGGATCCAGACTGTCTCTAGCCCCTTGGGGTCCTACCTAGTAAGTGAACCAAAGCCTCAACTCAGGGTAAACAAGTCAGACTGCCATACTAAGGTCTACCTCGTTGCCTCATCACATGTATTTTCTTGGTCTAGAGTTCAAGCACACCTTAAAAAGTTGCTACCTTGCCCTGCTTTCGGCTGAATCAACTTCAGTCTGGTAGGGAGTCATTCATGAATTCTTGTTTATCTTTTTTTTGTTGTTGTTGTTGTGGTTGTTTTCCAGGTAGGGTCTCCATCTAGCCCAGGCTGAGCTGGAACTGTCTCAGGGTGGCCTCGAACTCATGGCGATCCTCTTACCTCTGCTGGGATTAAAGGTGTGCACCACCATGCCCGGATAATTCTTGTTTGTGCTTTGGTTTGTCTTTCCTTCCCAGTGCTGGGATCCAAACCCAGGGCCTTGCGCTTTCTAGATAAAATGCTCCACCAGTAAACCAAACCCCAACCCTTTCTTCACGACTTCTTGATCTGCTCAAATAAACTCTTTAAAATCTTCATGTACCTAAATTTATCTTCTAACCCCATGCTTGATGTTTTTGTGAAGGGGTGGCATAACACATTTAATTGGGAATTTAACCATGGAAAAGAGTAAAAAAAAAAAAACGCAAAGGTGTCCTACATTTTCAAACACCCAAATTAGAAGTCAAAAAGTTTCGTTTCTCATATTTCAAAAACTACTGCTAAACGCGAGAACATCCATATGGAAGGCCAGAGGCCATGAGCTCCACAGACCCAAAAGAGCTGGGCCCTGTGACTCCAGAAGAGAGCGAGTTTGGTGACAAGGACAACAGCCCTTCCTGCTTCAGTTAGGGAGGGTGGTGAGAGGGTGAGAGTTCGAGACGATTCTGGAGGAGGGAAGAGGGTACAAGGAAGCTGTATTTGGGCCCAACGCTAGGAAACATTCTCTGAGCATCGGAGTTGACCAGCAGGGCTGGGGGGATGCTCAGTGGGTAGAGCTCTTGCCACCAAGTATAAGAGGTTTAGATCCCCACAGCTACAGCAAATGCTGGCACATGCCTGTGACCCCAGCACTGGGGGACAGACAGGAGAACCCGTAGGGCGATTGGGCCCTAGTCAAGCTGAATCCGTGAGCTCAAGTTTCAGTGAGAGATCCTGCCTCAAAAACAGGACTGAGGGGCTGGAGAGATGGCTCAGTGGTTAAGGCACTTGCCTGCAAAGCCTAACGACTGAAGTTTGATTCCCCAGCACCCGTGTAAAGCCAGATTCAGAAAGTGGTGCATGTATCTGGAGTTTGCTGTGGCTAGAGGCCCTGTCACACCCATTCTCTCTCTCTATTTCTTTCTGCTTGCAAATAAACAAATAGAAAAAAAATAATAAAAATAAGGACTGAGAAACCTGTGCCTCTGGCCTGCACATGTGCATACCTACCTGAATGCGTGGATGCCCACGTGCAAATAAATACACACACACACACACACACACACGAATGCATACTGCACATACATGCTTCCCCAAATTATAATAAATGAACTGGCATAGCCCAGGGGGCCAGAACCAATGAACCTTCTGGTGCCTTTGCTTCTGTGACCCTTGGCCATAGGGGTTTCTATCCTTCAAGTGGGACCAGACTTCGCTAACAACTAACTATATTGGATTGATAGCGGTGGCTGACCTGAGTAGCTGACAGTTTCTAGAAATGATGAGAAATCAGAGAAGGAAGACGGCACACCAGGGACTCCAGCTGTTGCAAATCAACTCCAGGTGCACGCGCCACTGTGCATCTGGCTTTACGTGGGTACTGGGGAATTGAACCTGGGTCATTAGGCTTTGCAGGCAAGAGCCTTAACTGTTGAGCCATCTCTCCGACCCCAACGACCTGATTTTGATCCCTAGAACCTGCATAAAAAAATAGAAGAAAAGCTGGGTGTGGTAGCACATGCCTGCATTTCCAGCTCTGGGGAGGTCAATCTCTTAGCCTGCTTGGTGAGGTCCATCCGGAACAGTGAGAGATCTTGTCACAAAGCAGAGGGGCCAGTGTTCTTGAGGAGCGACCTTTACCGTTGTCTTCAGGGCTTCGCTCGCACACCCATGCAAGCCCACCACATGCACATGCGTGTAGACACACATGTGCTTGCCAAAAAAGGTCTCTGGGCTCTGCCTTCACCCTTGTTCCTTCACGTGGAGAGGCTGAACACTGATTTCCAATAGATATGAAACACACGCACACAAAACAAGACAAAAGCAGCCATTAAAGGTTCACAAGGAATTAATTAAACTGGGAGTGAGTTCTGCAGGGGGGCTGAGGTACTCATGGTCTCCAGATTCCAGGATCTCCAGGGACCAGGGGCACTCTACTGTTCCCTCTCTGGATAACTGTCCACTAGAGGCAGGTTAATTTACCTCCCTGGACTTGGGTTTTTTTGGTTATAAACTATGATCATAGTGTCCAGCGTTTTGTGGAAGTTTATAAACTATGATCACAGTGTTCAGGGGTTTTTGGACATGATATTATTTTTGGACATAGGCTAGTGCACACAGTAGCTGCTCAGGAAGTGATCGACACGGTTACAATTCAGGCTAGTGTAATATGTAATTATGAAGCATAATTATGTCACAGTTTTAGTCATGACAGACATGAGGAGCCTGGTAGCCTTCTGTTGTAGGTAGTTGGGGACACAGACCCCGAGAACACAGACATCAGTGTGTCTCACTCAGGGAGTCGGAGAGAACTCATCTGCATCTGATTCATCGAGGTGCTGGTCACCAGGGATAGCCCTCTGCCTTTCTGGTTCTTTCTCTTTCTAGAATTTTTTTGTGGACTTTTATTTATTTGCTTTTGGTTTTTCAAGGCTCTAGCCCAGGCTGATCTGGAATTCACTATGTAGTCCCAGGCTGGTCTTGAACTCACTCCTACCTCTGCTGGGATTAAAGGCGTGCGCCCCCAGGCTTGGTTCTATTTTGGGGGATGGGGGAGTGAAAAAGGACCATGTGAGGTTCTTCCATTTATTTTACAATTCGTCACCTCAGTGCATGACTTTCTCCCCAGTAAAAAATAATTCTAGTGTACAAAAGAGCTGTTAGATGTGACAAGGTGAAAGGTCACAGAGCCAAAGGGCTAGTTTTCTGATCTGTAGAAGCAGTTTCATATTGAGGTTGGTGAAATTTAAAAAAAAGTGACTTTGCCCATTCTTTCTTGTCGCCTGAGTATTTTCTTTGGATGTCATTGAGTTCGGAGTGACATTTCTCCTCATTTCTGCATGGTATATTCCAGTCTTAAAGGCCCACTATGGTTCTATTTTTTAAAGGGATTTTATTTATTTATTTATTTGAGAGAGAAAGAGGCAGACTGAGAGTGGGCATACCAGGGCCATCTGTCGCTGCAAATAAACTCCAGATACACATACCACTTTGTGCATCTGGCTTTTCCTGGGCACTGGGGACTTGAACCTGAGCCATCAGGCTTTAAAAGCAACCATCTATAACTGCTGAGCCATATCTCCAGCTCCTTTTGTGAGCTTTAAAAATTTTTTTTTGATGCAGCATCTCACTCTATCACTCTAGCTCAAGCTGACCTGAAACACACTCAGTAGTCTCAGGCTGGCCTGGAACTCACAGCTATCCTCCTGCCTCAGCCTCCTGAGTGCTGGGGTTAAAGGTGTGAGCTACCATTGATCCCACTGCTGGGTTCTTTCTGAATTTCTGCTTTTTTCTCTGACCATCAATGAATTAAGGTCTTCCACATACACTTAAATATAACCAGTGAAGCCCATCCCAACTCAATGCCTGTTTTATACCCCGAAGATCTAAGAAAACCTGGTACAAGTCACCACAAGGGCTACCTCTTCGGACCCCTCCAGCCTGACATCACTTTCTTTTCTACTGACCTTCTGTTTATCTCACTCTTCCACTATGTCTGCACTTGCCAATTCTTAACCAGTCGCAAGTCAGGAACTCAGAGCACTGGCTTTAGGGCCTCGGCTGCTCTCAAAACTGATAACAGGAACTCAGAACAAGAACTCACTCAGAACAGCTTCAAGTAGGGGGAAAGGCTTCATCAGGGAGGCCGGATGGAGTGAGGAAGAAGATAGGTCCACATCCCATTTCTACCTCATCGAAGCTGAGGGAGGTTGGGAAAAGTCACAGCTCTGGGCCTCACTTCCCCTAAGTTGGGTATCAGTAATAGCTCCAATGAGGATCAGATAACATCCAGCACCCAGCGAGTACTGGGTAAATGCTCTATTCATCACTATGGAAGCTGTAGGACATTTGAGTCAGGCATGAGAGGGTCTGTTGCCGTGTGTGTGTGTGTGTGTGTGTGTGTGTGTGTGTGTGTGTGTGTCTGTGAATGAATGAGAATGGTTACACCAGGGCCTCCTGCCACTGCAAACGAACTCCAGACACATGCTCCCCTTCGTGCACGCACGTGGGTACTTGGGAATCAAACCTGGACTGTCAGACTTTGCAAGCAAGTACCTTTAACTGCTGAGCCATCGCTCCAGCCTCAGTTTACTCATATTTCACTTGATCCCTCAAATTGTATCTGTTTGATTTTTTTTATCACCAAGAGGGAAAAAATACAAGGGGTTTGAATAAAACCAAGAGCTCCAAATCAGTTGTATGTAGAACGTGAGATTGAATTCATCTTTGAATAAAAGTCTGTATATCAAAAATAAAATTCATTTATGCTTCAAAAAGTAAAAGTGACATTTCCATCAGGTATAATGTCAAAGTCACATCTGCCATTTAATTTCTTTATCAACACATTGGGTGGACTGACTCTGAGCATACAACATCTCCTATAACTGTTTAGTTCTTACGGCATTCTGTGCTTACACATTATGGAAAGATAGGTAACACTTTAAGCTGGTGTTATTAAATTAGAAAACTCAATACATTTTTATAACCAGTCAGGAATCTTTCAAGATGAAAATAACCATCGTAATAGGCCACGGGATGGAGGCTTGGCTGTTTAATGCATTCGTTTCTGTATCTATCAACACAGAACCAGAACCTCATGCATTACAACCACGGGACTAGCAGAGGTTTCGTGAATTTCCGAGCCATAGGTTTTAGTGGATGAATCTCAAAACTACCAACAATGATATTTGCACAGAAATTGTTTGAGCTTATGTATAATTTTACATAGAAATAAGTGCTTTAAACTTCCAGAAAAGGCTTCGTTAACCTCTAACAATGATATTTGTACATTTTTACATGGAAATTAGTTCTTGTAGATCCCATAAAAGGTTTTGATTTCAGTGTAACTTAATTTTCAAAGCCTCTAACTTCGTCATTTTTGCTATTGGAATCCGTACGTAATGAAATTATAATATCGTTAAGCAATTACTACTATGATGTCAAGTGTTGGGAAATGTTTTGAAAGGTAATTACCCTGCACGGGACGGGGTAATTTTCAATTATATTCTCGGATAGTGCAGAGTTTGTTTTGCCTTAAAATGCTAAATCGGCCTATTTAAAGAACCGGCTATAGAAACTCTGTGAGGACAAATTAACAAATAAAACCATTTTCTGCTACGGGGCTCACAGCATCTGGACAGGGGTCCAAATTGCAGTTCTACTCTTCTCCCCATCATAAAGCCATTCCTAGTGAAATAAAATTACCTTTCAGATAACAATCTATTTACCAACGTTCAGCCTCATTCTCTCTGAAATTGGTTAACAGCAATACAGGCCTGAGAGGCAGTGAAGCCAGACCACTGGTCGCCCTCCCCCCTTACATCAGCCCTCCCCCAGTTCACTTCTGAGAGTCAATTAATAGAAATGTTTAATTATCTATATTGAATGCATTTTAACTGTGGATAATAGAATGCCTATCCTTGCAAGCTAAGACTTAAAGATGGAAAATAAATAATAGGGCATCACTTTATCTGATTTAAAAATCTCTGAATCAAGACACCGGTACCTGATTTTCGATTTTCTGACGCAGCCATCTAGAATTTTTTTTAAAAAGAAACCATTAATGCATTTCTCTCCTATAGATCTGGAGAAATGATTGACTGTATTTTAATGTGCATACTAATACGTGGTTCACCAATGAAGTGTCACCACGTGGAGCAGACTGCCTGACAATCCATACAGATGACACTGGAGAGAAGCCTGAAAAGACTTTTGCCAACCTTCCTCCCTAGGAGAGAAATGAACGCTCACAGTGGTCTGTAAATGGTGGAGTTTTGGTCTTCAGCAAACATGTGGAGTAGACATGGTAACGAGATAGTTTCTTCCACTGTTCTAGTTTCTCCAGGCGAATCACATGCCAGGATTACAGTTGGTCGATAAATGCCTTTTGCAAAAACTAATGGTTATCTCGAATTGGAAGTTGCCATTTGAAGGATCGTGTTGAAGGTTTTAGAAGGTTAATTAGGGGTCACTGCAATTTCATTCTCTTCATTTATCCATCAAGTCTCTACTTATATGTAGGGATTCAGATGTGTGATTATAAATGTGTGCTTTGTTTGCTGTATGTGAGGGAGGGTATCCAGCTAAGCCATGATGCTTTGATGCCTTCAGAACCCATAGCTCACTTCTGGCAAGATGTCAAGATAGAGCGAATAGACTGTATGTCCAATTCCAGGAAGGGAAAAGCTGGGCCCCCATGCTGGTCCTTCTGGGTTATGTGGTTATCTTTTGGTAGGAATAGTTCTAGAGGAGAAAATACAGAGCCTTGGACACCAGAAATGTGTCTGCACTGTATCACTGAGCTTGCTAGTAGTGCCCTGAAAAGAGGCACATTTTTATACCACAGCAGCTCAGTAGGCCCCTCATGGATCTGTTCTCTGCGCAGATGACAGCCCAGGTCCTGGTAGGGAACAGAGCTCTCTACCCACCTCAAACTTAAGTTGAGAACAAAAGATTGCTCGGTAGTTAAAGGCACTTGTTTACAAAGCCTGAAGGCCTGGGTTCAATTCCCCAGTACCCATGTAAAGCCAGATGCACAAAATGGCCCAAGCATCTAGACTCTGTTTGCAGTGGCTAGAGGCCCTGGCACACCCACTCTCTCTTTTTCTCTGTCTGCTTTCAAATAAATGAGATAAAATAGAAATAACACAGTGGTAACTTCATTCCTGTGGTCACGCTGCAATGTGGGAGTTAAATATAAGACTACCTTTTATAGAACAGTGTTGAGAGATGTCATCATTAAAATCCCACTGTTTTCATGTCATCCGCGTAGCTCTTTGGGGGGAAGGTCTGCTTTGGGGTGTTTTTTTTCAAGATCCAGTCTTGCTATGTTTAGCTCAGACTGGCTTCAAACTCGGGATCCTCCTGCTTCTGCCTCCTGAGCGTTGTGACTATAGGTACGTGTCACCAGCTGTCATACCTGCAGTGTGCCTTGCATTTTAAATAAATGTACAAAGAAAATCCAAACACTGTCTCAAAGCATCCAAATTTCAAGTGGACCAAATACTCATCACATATTTATGAGCGTTGACTATGTCCTGGGTGTACCTTGGGCATGACGCACCACAGACGTTCAGTGTAGCGTAACTAAGACTCTCACCGCTAGGTTAATGTCAACTAATTATGTCGCCGTAATCAGTGTGACATAAAAGGACTCCTTGGTTGGGGAGAGTAGGGAGCCAGACACCCTTCTGCGTGGCTAGCTGGGAGGAGTCATGAGACTTTTACTTAAAACCTTTACTGGTAGTTTCGATATAGCAGCTTAAGAAAAATCCTTTTCTGCTTATTTATGTCTCATGGGAGACTAATCATGGCTCATAATGACAAGGCTCTTGTGACATTGTCACAAAGAAGCTATGAGAATGTCGTCTGGTGACTCCCAACCCCCTGCGGAAGGCTTTCCGTTCTCACAATCTCTGCGACTTGAGGGGCTGCAGGCTGAAGAGAGAGGTGATGATTATTCCATTTTGGAGTTGGGAGGCATGAATAATTTAAGGGTCATATCTGTATAGGAACAAATGTCAAAAACAAATTGACAACTCGTCTTCCAGCAAAGTGCAGTTCATTTTTAAAAGGTCAGTTGGGCAGTTTCCTGGAGTGAGTTCTGAAATCTTTCCTTTCCACACGAGCTCCAAGAAAACACATTTTCAGAAGAGTTAAGGGCACTTCTGCTCTAGGTAAATGGTTTTCGGTTAGCAGATTACAGCCCAGGAGGGCTTGTCAAGAGCTGGCCAATTCTCTTTCCAGTTGGATGGCATGGGTCACAGCACCCGTTTTGTGAATACAGTGTTCCTCCCGCTGGGTGCCCGGCCCCTATGAAGATGATGGTTATTCACTTGAGACATTGTCGCTGAGCAGAAACTGTGACAGGAACTTTGACTGAATAAAGCAGAGACAGGAAGGCACGTCCCCTAGCATAGCCCTGGCAAGTTTTCTAGAATGACACACCAGTCAGGACATTGCTCTGTTTCCTGTGGTTAAACTGTGACACTGCCCCCAGCGGTCCTAGTGCATCTTGGCAAAGTCTGAGAACCATGTGGAAACTGGGGGATAACCAAACTGTCCTTCACGGGCTCCTGCAAGACTCAAAAGCTCTGCAGGCCTGGCACACAGGAACTAGAATATATGTTAGCTATTCTTGGTTTTTTATTTTTGTCTCAGAAGTTTAAAGATGGGTGTTTGGTCCTCTTTGTGACTTAGCCCTCAACAAACACACCCCAAACCAGTGAAGCAGACAGGAACTGAGGTCCCCATCACAGACCTTGGGTGAGTCATTTACCTGTTAAGGTAAATAGTGTTCTGTCCTTGGGAGACCCTGGTTCTCTCTATAGCCACAGCAACTCTGCATCTATCTATCTATCTATCTATCTATCTATCTATCTATCTATCTATCTATCTATCTATCTATCACCTATCTATCATCTATCTATCTGTCATCTATTATCTATTTATCTATCTATCTATCTATCTATCTATCTATCTATCTATCTATCATCTATCTATCTATCATTATCTATTTATTAATCTATTATCTATCCATCTATCTATCCATCCATCTATCTATATGTATTTTGTATGATACTTCCTATGAACTAAGTTTTCGCTGCTTATAAATAAATCAAAGAGCTTAGGACAATTTATACCTTTTTAATTCTTATAATGTGTGAGTTTAACTTCAATACTCTCATGCTTGAATTGTTTTTAAAAGTTGAGAATTTCTTTGTAAAAAAATTTTATTTTTTTGAGATAAGGTCTTGCTCTAGCACAGGCTGCCCTAGAACTCACTCTGTAGTCCCAGGCTGGCCTTGAACTCACAATAATTTTCCTATATCTCTGACTCCAGAGTGAAGTACTGGGATTAAAGGTGTACACCACCATGCCCAGACCTTTAAAATATTTTATTTATTTATTTATTTATTTATTTATTTATTTATTTATTTATTTATTGCGGAGGGCCGAGACTGACTTGGGCATGCCAGGGCCTCTTGTCACTGCAAATATCCTGCTTTATTTGGGTGCAGAGGAATCAAACCTGGGCCAGCAGGCTTTGAAAGCAGCACCTTTAACCACTGAGCCATTTTCCCAACCCATCATGTTTGAATTTTAAAAGTAGATTAAATGTACAAAAACATTGGAGTGCGGGAGGAAGCTGAAGGTCAGGTTCTGTGAACTGCTCTGCTTTTTAAACTTTGTAATGGCTGTTGTAAGAACATTTCTCTCCCCCCCATCCTGCTCCCTTTTTGTCTTTTTCTAATGAGAATATAAAGAATCTAACAGATGAGGGCTGGAGAGATGATGGCTCAGTGGCTAAGGCATTTGCCTGCAAAGTCTAGTGACCCAGGTTCGATTCCCCAGAACGCACATAAAGCTAGATACACAAAGTGGTGCATGCATCTGGAGCTCGTTTGCAGTGGCTGGAGTCCCTGATGTGCCCATTTTCTCTCTCTTCTAGCTTACTCTGCTTGCAAATAAGTAATATATATATATGATCTAGTAAATGACAGCAATTTGTGCAGGAATAGGAGTTGAGAAGTGAATATGTTCTTAAGGACTTAAACAAATCAAGTTTTAACAACTGGGACAATATCAGAAAGTGAGGAGAGAACAAACCCTCCGGGAAGGCCTGGAAAACGACACTGGCCAGACAGGCTCATGGTCCAGTGATCCTGTGTTATGTTCAGCTGGCCAGCTGTTGGGGATCTCTTCTTGTCAACTGTGAGGAGATGACATTTTGAACAAGAGGGCAGTGGTCAGGGGTCTCCGTTTCTCTACTTTGTCTCTGTCTCTCTTGTATGTGTGTTTATTTATGTGTGTGAATGTATGTATGTGTGGAGGCCTGGATATCATCATGGAATGCCATCCAGATATTGCTAAACATCTTTATTGCCAATAATTAGATACATTGTATGAGCAAATCTTGTGATGGTACCCCCATTTACTTCCTCCTTGTCCCCAACCCACTGGGGTCCCTCCTCAGTGTGCATACTGGATCAGCCCATGGGGTAGGGGGTTATGAATTGCACAGGAGATAGCCAGTTTTTTTCACCTTTGTGTGTTGTTGCTTGAGGGGGGCTATATCTCTGGATATTCTCCCTCACCATGGCTCTTACATTCTTTCCACCCCTCTTCCACTCAGTTCCCTGGTGGTGGGTAGGTTTTAAGTCTGCCTTATTGTTGAGATCTTAAGTGTCTCTGGACTTCTGCTTTGGATTGGGTTGGGTATCATTGGTGTCTGTCTCCACTGTCCTCTCATGGGTTGGTTATCTGACTTGCTGTGGTGGTAGGCCTTTTTTTTTTAAACAGGGTCTCTCACTGGTCTGAAGATCACCAATTACTCTAGACTGGATGGCCAGTGAGACCTGGGGATCCTCCTGTTTCTGACTCCCCAGTGTTGGGATAATCGGTGTGTGCCGCCTTGCCTAGCATTTTATGTGGGTGCTGGGGACTGAACTCAGGTCCTTATGCTTGGGAGATGAGCACTTTATCCCCTGAATTATCCCCACCCTTTGTTTTCCCAATAGATCAGGAACACTGAATAGGGTTTAGTCTATGTTTAGTTACTAGTCTTATATGTTATTTTAAAGCAGTAATCTCTTACCTGATTCAAAATCCAGATTGTAAAAATCTAGTGGTTGGGCTTTGGGCTGCTTAGATTTGAGTCATATAATGTCTTCATAGTTGTGTGAACTTATGAAACGTGGTAAGAACTTCATATCAGTTTCCTTAGCTATTAGCACACACACACACACACACACACACACACACACACACACACACGTTACCTTCCTTATGATGATGGTATGAAGACCCGGTGTAATGACAACATGGCTTCCAGAATAAGGCAAATGAAAATCCCAGCGATACCTACTTCCCCTTCAGGTAGATAAACTGAAAACTTGTTTTATTATTTTTCTTTGATAAATATTTTATAAGGATAGATAATCCCTATCTTAGTGTACTAAAAAATGTGTGAGGCTGCCTAAAACCATGCCCTTAACATGCAGAGATTATGCAAATAAGAACCAGCAATTTGCGATTCCTATTAATTAGCCACAAACCATCCAAGCATATCAGAAATGAAAACAAAGAGCAAATGGGAGACTGTAGCTTGTTAAGAAGGTGTTAAAGACAGGAAACACAGCTGATAAAACCGGGGAGTGGTGGGCAGAAGGGGTGCATGGGTCTGGTTAACACTGGCCAGCACATCTCTTCAATCATGTGAATTGAACTTGAATTTGTCTTCAATGGAAGGAAGTTCTGGTTCCCTTCCACATAGTGGAGGTCCTATTGTGACAGTTAACTCCTTCAGGTGGGTTCCATAGACCCCCTCCCCTTGAGTGGGAGGTGTTTCTAGCTGGAGCTCAAACCCAGATGCTAAAACTGATTGGTCAGGTATTGTCTCTCTGACTTCCCTGGGGAGGTTTTAAAAAGTCAGTGAAACAAAGTCCAGCCTCTTATTCCTGCACATGGCGTTTTAGGAGAAGGACTTCTGAATCTCCAGATCTTTCCCAAATGAACCTTCTTTCTCATGATGGGAGCCCTCTGTTATCTTTTCTTCTGCTGCTTGTTTTGTTAAAACCTCTGCCACGTGTTCTCCCCACACTGGTGGCTGGAGATCTCTGGAACTTCCCATTTTCCTTTAAATAAAGTCTCCCACTATACCTTATCCTCTGGTGGTCTATAATTTAATTCTTTAACTTTATAGACAAGAATTTGGATACTCCTTAAGTTCTGAGGTGCATTGGAATTTGCTGGGTATTATCTAAGTTCGAATTCCCGGTGCCAGAAGTGAGCCAGCGGTGGAAACTTAATGACATTCTAGCTCCTCATCACTAATACAGACACCTAGGTGCCTTGCCCAAGGACCATGTTCTCTGTAGGACACTTAACATAATGTATTATTTGCTCCTTCACAACAAGGTCCCCTCCTGACAGCCGAAATTCTCATTTTTCTGTCATAGGTAATTATAAATGTACCCCTCCAAAAAGATTCCCAATTTGAGGGGCATAATCTACTCCAGACAGTAAATCACAGAGACACTTCCCTCCCTTGGGCGGCCACAAAGTACAGTCAGATGTATGAGGTCTCACTCTGCTCCACGCTGGAAGAAAAATGCCACGCTCTACTTTCTCCCTGGGGCCGTGGCAGGAGGGGAGGGTTCGGCCCCTTTCGTTGGAGCAATTTATAATGGTTTCATTTATTTAAAAAAAAAACCACAACTTTAGGTATCATCTTTCCATCTTCAAAATTCAACCCAGAAAATTGTCTCAGAGAGTCTCCCCCGAAGTCATTTGTCACTCCAACTATGTCCTTGAGTGGACTCGAGTTTGCGCTCAGTCCTCCCAGCTCAACCCTTCTGCCTTTTTTTTTCGTGTGCCTCCTCCACCCTGACACACTGGTCCCTGCTGGAACATTCCTTTCCATGTCTGTCACCCACAAAGGGAACACCAGGCAAATTGTCGTTCCCATTCCTTCTAGCTGTGTGGCAAGGGTTGTGACTCAGCAGGCACAGGGTCAATTCACAATGGGGCCCAGTTCTGGAAAATGCAGTGTGAGATGATTCTAGAATCATGGATTATGCTAATTCATGGAAACCTAGGTGCACCACTCCGTCCCTCAGTGAGGCCTCTTGGTACTCTCAAGAGATGCAGGAAACAGGAGGTGTTGAAGTTGATGGACCCTAACATCCTGTTTCATGCCAAACTTAACTTAAAAAAATCTTATTTATTTATTTGCAAGCAGAGAGAGAGAGAGAAAGAGAACAGGTACACCAGGGCCTCTAGCCACTGCAAATGAACTCCAGATGCATGCACCACTTTGCGCATCTGGCTTTACATAGGTATTGGGGAATCAAACCTGGGTCATTAGGTTTTGCAGACAAGTACCTTAACTGTTGAGCCATCTCTCTAGTCAAAATTTATATATAATATATATATTTTCTTTTTTTGAGGAAGGGTCTCGCTCTGGCCCAGGCTATCCTGAAATACACTCTGTAGTCTCAGGCTGGCCTTGAACTCACAGAGATTCTCCTACCTCTGCTCCCAAGTGCTGGGACTAAAGGCATGCACCACTACACCCAACTTCAGACATTAAAAAAAGTACCTTTGTGTATCTGCAAGCAGAGAGAGATGGAAGAGAGACAGACAGAGAGAATGGGCATGCCAGGGCCTCTAGCCCTGCAAATGAACTCCAGATGCAAGTGCCATTTTTTGCTTCTGGCTCTATGTGGGCACTGGGGAATTGAACCCAGTCTTCAACTTGGTAGGCAAATGCCTTAACTGTGGAACCATCTCTCTAGTCCTGACTCAGTCATTTTTGATTAAACTTTTTATGTGGGCAGCTAGCGGGCATATTCCTGCTGGGGGTGGGCACTGGGGGTGGATATGATTCCAGCCCTGAGGTGTGGAGAGACTACCGTGAGCTCTGGCGGTATGTGCTGGCTACAGTTTTCTCTCTCTGCTTGGATCTATGGAAGTCAGCAGCTTCTTCCACCATGGAAGGAACTTCCCCCGGATTTGTAAGCCTGAAACAAATCCCTTCCTCCCATGAACTGTGTTTGGTTGGACGTTGGCTCCAGCAATGTGGAGTTGACTGAAACGTTACCCCAGGCATCCTCACACAGGGCGTGATTGTATCTCGTACTGATGGGAGGCTGGATCTGCTTTATCATGACTCCCATGGCTGGTGTGGGGAGGCATTGTTGTAAGTGCTTTACATGGAGTAGCTCTTGAATCTTTACAGGAATGTCGTGGGGCACTATCCATTCGTAGTATTATTTAAGGGTGAACTAAAATTCATAGGGTCACTCGTTGAAAATCAAATGAGAGCCAACTGAACACAAAAACCATGCTTGTCTTGTGGGGGGGTCAACTTTCACATCAAGGGTAAAATTTTAGGAGATGAGACACGGTTTATCATTTTGGATGTGGGAGCCTAGATAATCAGTAAGGAAAACAATAACAGTTCAAAGTGATTGATTTTTCTCTATTTCTAGCAATTTGTGTTTATTTTTGTATGCATAACATTTCTTGTGTTCCCACCTTGAGCACTCAGACTTCCAGAGGATTCCAGGAGCTGTTCCACGGGCTGTTGACTTGGGGGGATGATCGGTGGGCTCAGCATGCGTAACCAGTCTCTGGAAAGACAAGAAAGAATGAGTGATGTGTACGGAGCTGATGGATCCAGGATTTTTTTCAATTCTCCAGGGTTTCTACAAAGGAAAACCTGCTATTTTAGGAAGCTAGCCTCATGTCAACATTCATTTTTTAAAGCTGTTTAATAAGGAGACTTAACCAATCTATTGTTTGATAAACACATAAATTAAATGATAACTTTCCTCTTAAACCTTTATTATTATTGCTGGGAAATGAGATAGAAAGATCACTGTGAGTTCAAAGCCGGCCTGGGCTCCAGAGTGAAGCCCAGGTCAGCCTTGATGAGACTGAGATCACCACTGTGTGGAAGAGACCAGCAAGTCAAGAAGTGCTTATCTGTGCAATAGTGGCGCTAAACCTAGGTGCATAATCAACAGCTTGCTAATTGGCTAAGAGATCCAATCAGTGACAAGGAACCCTTAACTGGAACTGGGAGCCAAGGCAAATTCTTATGGAGATCAAGAACCTGGACTCCTAAGGGAAACCCCCAGGGGTCTACAGAGAGGCCACACCCATTAGACTCTCACCAAATTATCAAAGTTTGTCTCATTTAACCTATGCTGATTTCACTCTCCATTGGTGATGTATTCTGTTTGTATTTTTCAGAAGGCAGAGGGAACCGTGGACAACCCAATTCCACCAACAGGACATGGATGATGGCTGATACCCAGGGAGGAGATGAACCACCCCTAACTTATTATCTAGGGTCCAAACGAAACTTTTGAGGAAGTGATGAGATGAGCAAGTTAGGAAACCCATGAAAGGTCAATGGAGACAGAC
>PVHP010040202.1:0-15984 GCA_004024765.1 Zapus hudsonius | reverse complement strand
CGAAACCCCCCCCCCAAAAAAAAGAAAGAAAGCCTAGTCCCAAAGTGGAAGGATCTAATGAAAACTCAAACATATAGTTTGTCATGGTTTAATCCAGGTATCCCCCACTGATGGCAATTAGGGAATTAGAACCTCGCTAGAGCTGTGTTGTTGGGGGTGGGCTTATGGGGATTATAAACCAGCTTCCCCTTGCAGGTGTTTGGCACACCTTCCTGCCATTGTCTGCAGTGCTGTGGCGAAGGTGATGTCCACCCCTCTGCTCATGCCATCAGTTTCCCTGCCAAGATGGAGTCTCCCCTCAAGTCTTTAAGCCTAATAAACCCATTCCTCCAGGAGACGGTTTTGTTTGGGTTCTTTCTGCGCAGGAACTACAAAGCTGACTCCAACATAATTCCAAAATAACATATTCAACAAACTCATGGACGCCTTGAACAAACAGCTGGATGACATGGAGGAGAAGCAATGAAAAAAAACTCAATAGATGGTTGAATAAAATGGAAGAGAATCAAAAAGATCTCAAAAGACAGCTGAATGAAATGAAAGAGAATCAACACCAACAACAAAAGAACTCAATAGCTGAATGAACTCAATGAGGACATGATAAAATACAGGATGAATTCCAAGAGACAATAAAGGCAATCAAGAATTGAAAATGCTAGGTGTGTGGTGCACACCTTTAATCCTAGCACTTAAGAGGAAGAGGTAGGAGGGCTGTTGTGAATTTGAGACCAGCCTGGACTACACAGTGAGTTCCAGGTCAGCCTGCGCTAGAAAATAAAAGGACTACTAAAAGCTGTAAGAGAAAACAAACTCATAACTTGCAAAGGTAAGCACATCAGAATTACCTCCAATTTTTCAATGAAAACTCTGAAAGGCAGACAACCTTAGAATGAAGTATTTATTTTGAAAGATCATGGCTGCCAACCCAACTACTATATCAGCAAAATCATCTTTCATAATGTTTCCATAATAAAAGCCAGCTTTACAAATATATGAGCACTAAGCAAGTCCTACAGAGAATACTGAATAGAACACTTAACACTGAAGAGAAGAAAAAAAACATACTAAAGAGGATGGGGGGGAACAATAATCAAAACAGGCATGAAAGCAAATGAACACCAAGAAAACACCAAACTCCACCAAGTCTTCAAATTGGAAGGGATTAACTCACACCTCTCATTTATAACTCTGAACAACAATAAACTCAACTCTGCAATCAAAACATAGGTTAACAGGCTGGATCAGAAAACTGGATATAAACCGGGTGTGGTGGCGCACGCCTTTAATCCCAGCACTCGGGAGGCAGAGGTAGGAAGACTGCCGTGAGTTCGAGGCCAGCCTGAGACTACATAGTGAATTCGAGGCCAGCCTGGACTAGAGTGAGACCTTACCTCGGAAAGGAAGGGGAAAGGGGAAAGGGGAAAGGGGAAAGGGGAAAGGGGAAGGGGAAGGGGAGGGGGAAGGGGAAGGGGAAGGGAAAGGGAAAGGGAAAGGGAAAGGGAAAGGGAAAGGGAAAGGGAAAGGGAAAGGGAAAGGGAAAGGGAAGGGAAGGGAAGGAAAGGAAAGAAAACTGGATATATCCAAAGAAAGCCACCTAACTATTGAAAATAGACACCACCTTAAGGGTGAAAGGATAGAAAAAATATTCTGAGCAAATGGAAATAGGAAATGGGCAAGGATGGCTATACTAGTGTCAGAAAAAAAAAATTGGTTACTTTAAACTAAAGTAATAAAAAGAAATAAAGAAGGCTACTCTATATTCATCAAGGGAACAATTCAATGGAATATATTACAATCATAAGCTTGTATGCAGCAAACACAGGTACACTGTATTTTATAAAGCAAAATATAGTAGACATTAAATCAGAAATAAATCCCAGTACAATAACAGTGGGAGACTTTTTTTTTAATATTTTATTTATTCATTTTCAAGCAGAGAGAGAGAGAGAGAGAGAGAGAGAGAGAGAGAGAGAGAGAGAGAGAGAACGAGAACACCAGGGCCACCACCTTGTGGGTCTGGCTTATGTGGGACCTGGGGAATTGAACCCAGGGCCTTAGGCACTTGAGGCAAGTGCCTTAACCTCTGAGCCATCTCTCCAGCCCAGTGGGAGACTTTAATACCTCACTATCATCAGTAGGCAAGATCATCTAAACAGAAAATAAACAGAGAAACAATGAAGCTAAATACCAGAGATCAAATGGAATTAGTAGACATCAACAGAACATTCCACCCAAACTCTATAGAATACACATTCTTGTCAGGAGCTCATGAAAACTTCTCCAAAATAGATTAGGACATAAAGCAAGTCTCTACAAATTCTGGAAAATTGATATAACTCCCTGTATTATATCTGACTATAATGAAATAAAAGAATTCAACAAGAGAAACAGAAAATACAACAACTCCTGGAGATTAAACAACACACTATACTTTGATCCCAGCACTTGGGAGGCAGAGGTAGGAGGACAGCCATGAGTTTGAGGCCACCATGAGTCTACATAGTGAATTCCAGGTCGCCTAGGCTAGAGGGGGAACCCTACCTTAAAAAAAAAAAAAAAACATGTGCCATTTTGTGTATCTGACTTTTTTTTTTTTTTTTTTGGTTTTTCGAGGTAGGGTCTCACTCTAGCCCAGGCTGACCTGGAATTCACTCTGTAGTCTCAGGGTGGCCTTGAACTCATGTCGATCCTCCTACCTCTGCCTCCAGAGTGCTGGGATTAAAGGCGTGCGCCACCATGCCCGGCTCTCTGGCTTCTTTGTGTATCTGGCTTTATGTGGGTGGGTACTGGGGAATGGAACCTGTGACTTTTCAATGTCTACGTTAATCCTCTTTGATTCATACTACTCTCACTCTTGGGTAAAGAATCTGCTTTTTATAGATGGTAGTGAATATCAGGGAGAACCAAGATCCATCAGTACTACTGCCTAGCAGGAGAAGTGTCATCTCTATCACATCTGCCAGGACACAGTACATACAACAGAGGAAGTGGCATGCTCTCTGCTAGCCTGAGAGCCTCCTCCAGGGAGATGGCGGTAGACACTGAGGAGATTCAAAACTTATCAGAGTTCAGAGTGCTAACCATTACACAGCCTGCTAAAAAATGCATCAAAGCAAATATCAGAGGCTACAGAGAGCTCAACACAAAAGGAGACTTCAAACACACCTTCTAAGGCTCAAGGAACATTTCAGAAGAGGCATTGGAAAGATTGTAAGCTACTTATCAATCATATTAACTTTTCATTTTATTTACTTATAGGCATTCCTTAAATGTTCTGAACACAGAGTCTGTTGTCACAGAGCCACAGGGTAGGAAGGAGTTATCTTGAGGCATTGTTCTCTGTGAGTATCATGACCTCACCTAGGAGGCCTTCAGTGGAATGGGGCTGGTGAAAGTGTGTAACTTGGTGGGAGTATGACCAATATGCAATATGCTCACACAGTAAAGTTCACAACTACTTTAAAAAGGGAAAGATTAAGATATTAAATTATATTTTGAGGAAAATAACACTTCTTATCAATGACTTATATCCTCAAATCCCTTTACTTAAACAAAGCCAGAAATGACTCAAATGGACAATGAAGTCTGATAGAAAATCCAGCAGTTTGGCAAACAAGCAGGCTTTCCTAACTTTGACAAGTAACTGAGTGGCTGTAAGAGAAGGCTCAAAAACAAATAGTTATGAAAAATTATAATGACACAATAGACAGAATTAGGGGCATTCAGGTGACTTTGACCCAGGTACTTCCCTCACCCAGTTTAGGTATAAATGAACACAACTGCATAGCAAACGCTTGTGTGAACACCATACAGGTCACCAGTGCCATCTTCCAAAGCCCTCTACAGAATCCTTCCCAACCAAAAACCTCTCCCACCCCACTAAAGGCCAATCTCATCCAAACATTTCCTTAAACTTTACCCACTCCATATGAATCTTCAAACACTTGAACTTAGTTTTTTCTCTTATAAAATTATTTTTTTAAATGAAAAGAAAATAAACACACACAAAAAAACAAAAAATGAGCTATAATTCACACATAAAATTAACTTTTTAAAAACTTTGTACCTATTTTATCAGTTACTTGTTGTTTTCCTTTTTGAGCAGATTCTTACTCTCACCTAGGATTACCTGTAGCCCAGGTAAGCATCAAGCTTAGGATTATAGGTGTGAGCTACCATGGAAGATGTGACCTGTTTACTGTATTTAATCTATTTTTGAAGTTTATATAAGAAAAATGCCAAACTTTCTGCAAACGTTCTACTTCCTAACAAGTAAAACTTAAAAATTCTATTGTTGGGCCGGAGAGATGGCCCAGCAGTTAAGGTACTTGCTTGCAAAGCTTTTCTGCATGCTGTTTTACAGTGCCTCCTTTTTCATAAATCAAGTGTCTATGGATTTGGTTTGGGGCTCTTCTCTCAAATTTATTCTTCCTATCAGAAGAATGTGTTTTTTGGTTTTGTGAGGGGGGTTGTTTTGTTTGCTTTGTTTTGTTTTGCTTTATTTTACAAGGTAGGATCCCACTCTAGCCAAGGCTGACAGTGTCCTCCTACCTCAGCCTCCTGAGTGCTGGAATTAAAGGCACGTACCACCATGCCTGGCTCTTGTTAATTTTTTCTTTTCTTTTCTTTTCTTTTTTTTTTTTTTTTGAGTGCTGGGGAGCTATCTCAGGGTCTTGCTCATGCCAGGCAAGCACTCTACCCTTGAGGTACACCCCAGCCCTCATTTTTGCTCCTTATTGGAAAAGTCTTAAAATTTTATCTCCATTTCATTTTCCCCATTCTTCTCAATTCTCCAGTCAGGTGTGCTCCCTACCATTCCACCAAGAAAGCTACTCAATGTCAACATCTAATGGAAATTCTTAGACTTCATTTTACCAATATGTCCACATCATCTGGATCAGAAATACCAGCTCTAGGACAGGACCCTTTCTAAGCTGTCATCTTTCCTTTTTGTTCTTTCCCTATTTCCTGGACGTCTGTGAACTGGAATGTTCCACAGCTCAGTACTTGTACTTTCAGTCCTTTCAGGCAATGCTCATTCTCTTGATGATCTCATCTAGATACACAGCTTTAAAATATTTTTATATACTGAAAGTGCAATGTTCATATGCTCTGCCTTTACTTTCTTGAGATCACGACAAACATACTGCATAACTTGCACAAAAATATAGAAGACATCACTATAGAGCTAAGGGTCCAAAGGACTGGAGGAGGGGAATCAGGTGATTGTTTCTCAGGTGTGAAATTTCCACAACACAGGAGAGGAGAAAGCCTGGAGGTGGTTCCTGCAAAGCAGAAATAGAAAACTGACATTATGGAGACAAAGTCTGACAGGCAAGTTGAGAAGGGATCTGAAGTTGTGTGAAGAACCTCATTGGAAGCCAAGTTTGACTTGAACAGAACAGTTACTAATGCTTCCTAACAGTCTATAACCATGGATTGGGCTTTTATGGCATCTTCCTCTATGACTTTTCTGTTCAGAACTGCTGAAAGATGATGATGCTAGTATTTATGAAGTGCCAGGAGTGTCACACATATGAACTCAAAGAGTTAAGTCTACAGAGCCAGGCAAGCTGAAAAAGCCAGATGGTGTTCTCAATCAAAGTCAGTTTAGTACACAAGACTTTAAACTCAACTGTCAGGAAACTAAATAAAGAGATAATCATCTCAGAGAGGAACAGCCAGTAGTAATTACTGCCCAGTACTTACATTACAGTTATGAAGCTTTGTGCAAAGTCTAGACAAACTAAATTTATTTCTATATGATGAAAATCCAGGCCAAACATACTGAGTTTGAGCTCCACTTTGTACATCTGGCTTTATGTGGGCACTGGGGAATCAGAACCAGGTCATCAGGCGTTGCAAACAAGTAACTTTCACTGCTGAACCATCAACACCATTGACAGCCCCAAACCCAGTCATTTTTTTAAAGGACAGTGTATAAGTAAATTGATACCCTTTCTTTCTCTCTAAAAAAAATTTTTTTATTGAATTCACTGTGCAACCAATAGCATGATGCCCTGCGGTTTAGTAAGGGGTTAGCCTACCCATAAACTCATTTCCTTAGCAAGCCAAATTAGAACTACCTTATATAAACAGTGTTGGGAACAATGGTTACTATTTTGTGCCAATTTGTTCCTGTATTCATGTATGTAAGCTACCAATCCAACTCTTCGTTTTTAAGTTCCTTGTTACACTATGGTCATTTTCTAGTTTTTTTACCAGACTCCCCAAACTCACAATAAAACACATCAACAAGCCAAAAAAATTTTTTTTAATTTGCAGGCAAAGAAGAGGGAGGGAGGAAGGGAGAGGGAACGGAAGAGAATGGATGAGCCAGGGTGCCAGGCAAAGAACTCCAGATGCATGCACCTCTTTTGTACATCTGGCTTTTGTACATTGGTGCTTGGGAATTGATCTTGGGTTGTTAGGTTTTGCAGGCCTTAACTACTCAGCCATCTCTCCAGACCTTTTTTATTTCTTCAAGGTATGGTCTCACTCCAGCCCAGACTGACCTGGTACTCACTCTATAGTCCCAGGTTGGCCTTGAACTCAAAGTGATCCTCCTCTCTTCCTCCCCAGTGCTGGGATTAAAGGTGTATACCACCACACCAGCCTCAGTCAAGTTTTTGTTTTTGTTTTTGTTTGTTTGTTTTTTTGGTTTTTCGAGGTAGGGTCTCACTCTAGTCCAGGCTGACCTGGAATTCACTATGTAGTTTCAGGGTGGCCCTGAACTCACGGCAATCCTCCTACCTCTGCCTCCCGAGTGCTGGGATTAAAGGCTTGTGCCAGCACGCCCGGCTCAGTCAAGTTTTTATAGGAAAGTATGTAAGTAAAATGATAGTTTTGATTTAATAAGTTTGTTATATGCCTTTATTACTGATTTATGTCCATTTTCTTTTTAACATAATTTTATTTATTTGAGAGAGAGACAGAGAGAATGGATGTGAACTCCAGGTTACATGTGCCACTTTGTGAATCTTGCCTTATGTGGGTATTGAATCCAATTCAATACAATTGAAGAATTTAATCCAAGCCAGCAGGCTTTTCAAGGAAGTGCCCTTAAAGGTTAAACCATCTCTCCAGCCCCACAGTTTTGCTTTAAAGGTCAAATTTGTCTCCAATTCCCTAGAAAACCTGTGCTCTGGTTGATGTCTTCCAAAGTCACAGCTAGTGTTTGAGATGAGATCCTTCTCCCAAGGACAAAGGCAAAGTTCAGCTTCAGAATTCTCAGGCTCAGGGCTATGACAAAACACAGAGTCCCACACTCCCCCTCCAAAGACTCAGTAAGAGTGCTGTAGAGATATATAGCTCAGTTGATAAATTGATTGTCTTTGCAAGCATGAAGACCTGAGTTTGATCTCCAGAACATAGGTTAAAAAAAAAAAAAAAAAAGCCGAGTGTACTAGCATGTTCTTGTAATCCCAACACTGGGAAAGCAGAGACAGGTACCCTGGGGCTCTCTGGTCAGCCACGCTAGCCTACTTGGCACATTCAAGGCCGGTGAGAGACAACATGTCTCAAAAAGGGTGGACAATGTTCCTTAGGAAAGACACGTGAGGTTATCCTCTCACCAACACATGCACGCACTAATCAGCAAATTATTAGCAAGAAAAACCACTATGACTAGACCCATCCTAACCACCTTGATGTTGAACTGTTTCACTACCTTTTTTTTTTTTTTTTTGCAAGCAGACAGAAATAGAGAAAAGAGACACAGAGAATGGTTGCATCAGGACCTCCAACCACTGCAAGCAAACTCCAAAAGCATGCACCACTTTGTATATCTGGCTTTAAGTGGGTACTGGGGAATCAAACTGAGGTTGTTAGGCTTTGTAGGCAAGCACCTTAACTGCTAAGCCATTTATCCAGCCCATAAGAAAATATACTTATTTATTTGAGAGAGAAAGAGGAAAAAAAGGTAGACAGAGAGAGAGAGAATATGTGCCTCAGGGCCTCCTGACACTACAAACAAACCCCAGATGCATGTGCCACTTTGTGCATCTGGCTTTACATAGGTACTGGGTAATCAAACCTGGGTCATTAGGCTCTGCAATCTATCCAGCCCTGTTTCACTACTTTCATATCCCCTTTTATTGTCCAAAGATAGTCAAGGTTCAGGTTTAGGATAACAGTACCCATGGATTAATAAAATCAGATAGCATTCTCAGAAGTTCATCCTATTGTTCTAAACCTACTCCATTTTCATTAACCCTAGGTGTGATGATTTGAATGTTAAATAAGGAGCTTCAGTGATGCTAATGCTAAATGACCATCATAGACTCATGTGTTTCAATACTTCATTCCCAGCTGGTGGTGCTGTTTCTGAAATGTTGTGGAGCCTTGCTGGAAAAAGTGTATCACTGGAAGTGGGACTTGATTTTTTAAGTCCATGTCTCTCTCTACTTCCTCCCTGCTGATGTGACAATGTGATGCCTGCTTTCTGCCCCAGCCATGCTTTCCTCTACCATGATGGTCTCTGAAACTGTATATCAAAGTAAACCCTTTTCCTTTCATAAGTTGTTTCTGGTCAGATCTTTTATTCCAGCAGAAAGAAAGTAACTGATTCATTAGGTTACGGACTTTTGCTGTAAACACTATAGCAATGAACTGCATGGCAAAACTGGACCTGTCTTTCATGAGATGCAAGCATACAAGTGTAGACCAAATTACATGACTAAGTCAAATGAGGTCTTCTGCCTTTCCTGGGAAGGTAGTCCAGCCACTGCAACCCATTCATGAGTCAGAAGCAGATCAGTCCTTATACTATCTGGAAAAGCCTATATTCTAGATGGAGCTGAATCTCACTACATGAAGTCATGGGTTTCAATTTCAATATGTGAAATCAATGCCAACATGAAACAAGTATTGTCATTTTTGTTTCCCCTGAGTCTAATGGGAAAGTGAACAGGAGTCTCATAAGGTAGAAAATTCTGTCTGTGAGCTCTGATCCTTGAGCATGTTAGGACAACATGCTACTAGAGGTTCATCATATGGCCCAGATTGACTGGAACCATACACAGTAAAACCAACTTACACATCAGTCTCCCAGATATATACAAGACTAAAAGAGTATTGAAAGATAAGGAAAGAGACAAGAAGCAAAAGCAAACAGAGCACATTCTCCCACAGAAAGCAAGCAAGCCATGGAAGTCTGTAATGTATCAGTTATCTATGACAATGGGATGTGATGAATCCACAAAGTGAGAAGAAAGAAAGAAATATGGTGTCTGTGGATACTTTTTCTTTTTTTTTCCGAGGTAGGGTCTCGCTCTAGTCCAGGCTGACCTGGAATTCACTATGTAGTCTCAGGGTGGCCTTGAACTCATAGCAATCCTCCTACCTCTGCCTCCCGAGTGCTGGGATTAAAGGCGTGCACCACCATGCCCGGCTGTGGATACTTTTTCATTCAATCCTTTAATGTGCAAACACTTACCTGTGTGGCCATGGAGTGGGGAGTGTGGCCGTGGTAGTGTAGGTGATGTGCTAGAGGTCACAATCAAACTCTTGCGATTACTTGTCCGACAACTGCAAGAAAAACAAAATGTCCATTATAAATAGGTCCAGAGACCTTGATTGGTGATGAAGAAACAAGTGAGCAGTATTATACTTAATTGGAGAGCAATAACTGTGAACACCAGTTAGATTTCATTATTAGTGTTTTCCACCTTGGAATTTTCACTTTCTTTACTGCCCAAACATCTGTCGTGTGTGGCTAGTGCATTTTCCAGTGTTTAGGTTTGCTTCCTTAAAGAAACACAAGGCGATCTTTTTTTTTTTTTTTTGGGGGGGGGGGGCTTCGAGGTAGGGTCTCACTCTAGCTCAGGCTGACCTGGAATTCACTATGTAGTCTCAGGGTGGCCTCAAACTCACAGTGATCCTCCTACCTCTGCCTCCCGAGTGCTGGGATTAAAGGCGTGCGCCACCACGCCCGGCTAAATGTTTGAAAGCTACTTTTTTTGTTTGTTTGTTTGTTTGTTTTTCGAGGTAGGGTCTCACTGTAGTCTCAGGCTGGCCTCGAACTCACAGCAATCCTCCTACCTCTAAGGAGATCTTTTAAGGGCATTAACCATGTTCTAAATTGAAGATCTGATTCAGAATTTAATATGGATCAAGAATAATCTCGGGCTAGCCAGGCGTGGTGGCGCACGCCTTTAATCCCAGCACTTGGGAGGCAGAGGTAGGAGTATCGCTGTGAGTTCGAGGCCACCCTGAGACTACATAGTGAATTCCAGGTCAGCCTGGACTAGAGTGAGACCCTACCTCGAAAAAACAAAAAAACAAACAAAAAGAATAATCTCGGGCTGCAGAGATGGCTCAGTGGTTAAGGCATTTGTCTCCAGTGCCTAAGGCCCCTGGTTCAATTCCCCAGTACCCACATAAGCCAGACCCACAAGATGGTGGCCCTGGTGCTCACTCGCTCGCGCTCTCTCTCTCTCTCTCTCTGCTTGAAAAATGAATAAATTTTTTTTTAAAAAAAGAATAATCTCTTTCCCAGACTAGGGGTATAATTTAGTGGTAAGATTACTTGCCTAACACGTGCAAGGCCCTTTTATCTCATACTGTTTTACCATAAAAATGAAATAACTTTATGAAATTATTATATTTTTAGAACTGCTTAATCAATAAATTAAGTAAGAAAAAGAACAATTACAAAAGGACAAAATACAAAGCAAATACTAAGGTAATAAACTTAATCCTAAACATACCAATAACCACATTAAATACAAATGGCCTAAATATATAATCAGGCAGAGACTGTCAGGTAGGATAAAACAGCAGGACCCGATGGTATGTTGTTTTTGATTTGTAACTGCTAAATTCTGAAAAAACATCCATTTACAGGTGAAACAATCAATCATTATGCACAAACCATTCCACACAAATGAATACAACTCAGCAATAGTAAGTAATGAACTATTGATTCACACAATGGCTGAGTTTTCTAAACAGTTATCACTGCCTCAGGTCTTTACAATCGGTACTGGTATTGCCTTTGCCTGTAATGTTTCTCCTAGAGAGCACTGGAGCTCTCTTGCCTCTTTCAGGTCTTCAATTCAATGAATTCCCCAAACTTTGTATTTAAAATTGTAACCCATCCCACACTCTATATTACCTGATATAGTTTTCTCCATAGTACTTACATTAACACACTAAATATTTTGCTGTTACTTTATTGTCGCTTTTTCAATAAAGATCTGAGCTAGAAGAGGACAAGGCCCTTTTTGTCTATTTTGCTAATTGCCTGACCTATGTTAGACTCCCAATGTTTGTCACATGAGTGAATTGATGAGTATAATTTTAAAAGGTCTAAAATGAAGACAACATATGTATGCTTGGTACATGTAAGTCAAACTATTATATTTAAACTTATTATATATTAAAACAAAATTCTCTCGAAACTTCAGGGATAACTGATTCTAACTTCATTAACTTATTTAAATTTTATTTTATTTTTTTGAGTTAGGATCTCACTCTAGATCAGGCTGACCTGGAACCCATTCTATAATCCCAGGCTGGCCTCAGACTCAGTGATCCTCCTACCTCTACCTTCCAAGTGCTGGGATTAAAGGCATGTGCCACCAAGCATGGCTTTATTTAAAAGTTAAAATAAAATCCAAAACACTAAAGATCATATTGCCAGGCCATGTGCCTTTTTATAAAGGTACAGATAATCTCACTTGGCAAATCTGTAACAGCTGCAAGCAAGGGAAGAAAGGTCAGACACTCTGGTACAGGTGCCATGACTCAGCTGAGATCCAAAACAAAGAACTAGGTAATTTTTTCCTTGTCAACAGGCTCTAGTCATTTACAAGGATTCTAAGGAGATGATGATCAATATTAATTCTTTCATCTGTTTCTGAAGAGTCAGGCTCATACTAAATCAGCTGATGGAGATAACCTGGAAGCACTCTAAGCTGATGCTCTGCTGCCAACCACACAAATGGAGTCAGTCAGAATGAGTTCTGGATTTCATCTTACATGCCTTACTGTGGCCACCTCAATGGAGAGCGGGAGCAAGGTTTTAGGCACACCATGCAGTCTCTGTTACATTGCTAAACTGTAGCCAACTATTTGGAGAGGAGTTAATCCTCAGTCTTGAAAAATTCCTCCCTCTAGAAATAGGCACTCAAAAAATCTGACTCCTCCAAGAGCTTCCCTAAATTTACTTAAAAAGTCTCCTTCCTGCTGGGCGTGGTGGCAAACACCTTTAATCCCAGCACTCGGGAGGCAGAGGTAGGAGGATCACCATGAGTTCAAGGCCACCCTGAGACTACATAATGAATTCCAGGTCAGCCAGGGATAGAGTGAGACCTTACCTTGAAAAAAAAAAAAAAAAAAGAAAAGAAAAAGAAAAGAAAAAAAAGTCTCCTTCCACTGAGCTTGGTGGCACACACCTTTAATCCTAGCACTTGGGAGGAAGAGATAGGAGGATCACAGGATCACCTCACTGTGAGTTCGAGGTCACCCTGAGACTACATAGTGAATTCCAGGCCATCCTGGCCTAGAATGAGACCCTACTAGGTGGGGGAGTCGCCTTCCCATCTTGAAGCAACACAGTGTGGCACAGAATACCTGGCTGTAGATTATTTGTGCCTCTCCAATTTCCCAATCCCAGAAGTCTATCTGCTCCGATTAAACACTCTGTTGATTGGCAAGCACTTGGCTACTTCCCTTATTGAGGAAAAAGTCCAGTTCTGTCTCATTAAGTTTAAATAAGATAGAAAACTTGCAGAAGCTTAAGGTCAATCATTTCCAGATGTTATTCCAGAGTAATAATCAAGATGATGTTGCTGTTAAGACAAATATGAGCATGGGAAAAAATAGTCATTTTCTTCTCAATAACGACAGATACCATTAATTGTCTATGATAAAATGATTATTGTAATTGGTCTTCCCATTTCCCTAGTACCTTGTCACTGACTTGCTCACCTGTGTTCCCATGCCCCATTGCCACCTGCCAAGCTTGCCCTCTCCCTGCTAGCACACATGGCCAAGGCCAAGACCAACCCTGATTATGCTATTTTCACCACCGTAGGCACCTTGGGCACCATGATCTTCATATCCCGAGTGTCACCGATGGCACAGTCAAGAGTAGCACTGGCATCAAAAAAATGTCGATCACATGATAGGAGCTGATCATGAAGTCCATCATCCCTGAGGTTATGGCAGCATCATCATCATCTACATCCTGGTGGTGGCTATCCTTATCACCAACTCCCTGACTGATAGAATCACCCTGTACAGAAAGTTTCTTCCACAGCTGGCCTAACTGTGAGGTTCAGTGGCTTGGCAGCTGGCTTTGCCATTGGCAGTGTAGGGTTGTGCAGGGTACTACCTACAGCAAAGACTGCTCACAGGTATAATTCTTTTTTTTAAAAATATTTTATTTATTCATTTTCAAGGAGAGAGAGAGAGAGAGAGAGAGAGAGAGAGAGAGAGAGAGAGAGAGAGAGAGAGAGAGAGAGAGCACGCATGAGCGCACCAGGGCCACCGCCCAGTGGGTCTGGCTTATGTGGGTCCTGGGAATTGAACCTGGGGCCTTGGGCACTGGAAGCAAGTGCCTGAACCACTGAGCCATCTCTCCAGCCCTCACAGGTATAATTCTGATCCTCAACTTTGCAGAGCTGCTGGGCCTCCTTCCTGAACCTACCAGCCATAGAATACAATGTAAAGGCCACCCCTCCTCATTCCAGAACAGCCTGACACACATGCATGAGCAGCTGCCCCCTTCATAGTTGGTACTGTGAATGTGTAGTGACTTAGCACTCTTCTTTTGTCTATTTCCCACTACCACCCATGCCACTGTGAGCTGTGGACAGCTGGGCTCACTCATCTCCCACCCAGGGCCATGACCAGTGAGGGTGCTGACCTCTGGCTGCCCCACCCATCATCCTAAAATAGAGTTGTCATTTTTCTCTTCACTAAATATTTACATTTAAAAGATATGACCTCCTCATGAATCTGCAGAGCAGCCCATCTCCTAACTGTACAGTAATCATTTTTGAGTGTTGTCTTGTGAGCTTCCCCTAAATTGGAACATCTCCCAAAGATTAGGCTGCCAGGCAGAGTTCTCTCTAGCACAGAGGGGTTAAAAAATTATATATATATATATATATATATATATATATATATATATATATATATATATATATATTATAATGGATTATTTACCTCTTACCTAGTTTATTTCAAATCCTTCTTACTATTCTCTTTGGTTTACCTTTGTTGGTACCTTACAGCGAAAGGATAGAAACTGGTTTTTCAGGGCTGGAGAGATGGCTCAGCGGTTAAGGCACTTGCCTCCAGTGCCTAAGGCCCCGGGTTCAATTCCCCAGGTCCCACATAAGCCAGACCCACAAGGTGGTGGCCCTGGTGTGCTCTCTCTCTCTCTCTCTCTCTCTCTCTCTCTCTCTCTCTCTCTCTCTCTCTCTCTCTGCTTGAAAAAGAATAAATAAAGTATTTAAAAAATAAAAAAAAAAAAAAAGAAACTGGTTTTTCAAGCAAATGGGCTTAGGAAACAAGCAGGTAACGCTATTCTACTATCTGACAGGATTGACTTCAAAACAGAGAAGCATCTGGATTAAATAATATCATAAAACAAATAGACCTAGCAAACAGCTACAGAACACTTCATACAAATGCTTCAGAATACATTCTTTTCAGCAGCACATCGAACTTTCTCTAAAATAGACCATATATTAGGATACCTAACACTGAGCCACCTCTCCAGCCCAAAATTAGGTTCATTGAAAGGATAACTGAGCTTGATAACCCCTTAGCAAAACTGAACAAATTAGGGCTGGAGAAATGGCTTAGCAGTTAAGGCATTTGCCTGCAAAGCAGAAGGACCTGAGTTTAATTCCACAAGGTGGCACATGTATCTGGAGTTCGTTTGCAGTGGCTGGAGGCCCTGGCATGACCATTCTCTCTCTTTGTCTGCCTCTCTCTCTCTCTCTCTCTCTCTCTCTCTCTCTCTCTCTCTCTCTCTCTCAAATAAAATAAAGTATGAAAGAAAGAACCCTTATTTAAGCTGGGAGTGGTGACGCACACCTTTAATCTCAGCACTCGGGAAGCAGAGGTAGGAGAATCCTGTGAGTTCAAGGCCACCCTGAGACTCCAGTGAATTCCAGGTCAGCCTGGACTAGAGTGAGACCCTACCTCGAAAAACCAAAGAACCCTTATTTTTTTTTTTTAATATTTTATTTATTCATTTTCAAGCAGAGAGAGAGAGAGAGAGAGAGAGAGAGAGAATGCACCAGGGCCACCACCATGTGGGTCTGGCTTACATGGGACCTGGGGAATTGAACCCAGGGCCTTAGGCACTGGAGGCAAGTGTCTTAACCGCTGAGCCATCTCTCCAGCCCGAACCCTTATTTTAAAAAAAAGGCTGAAAAAATTAAAAATGAAAAGGCACCGTGACAACAGATACCAATGAAATTGAGAAAATCATAAGGACGTAATTTAAAAAAATATATATATATATATACATATATATATATTCATGGGGCATGGTGGTGTACATCTTTAATTCTAGCACTTGGGAGGATCAGAGTTTGAGGCCAGACTGGGACTACAAAATGAGTTCCAGGTCAGCCTGGGCTAAAGTGAGACCATACCTCAAAAGGAAACGCAAAACAAATCAAAAACATATATTCCACTAAGTTTTAAAGTCTGGAAGATATGGATAATTGTCTAGATATATAAGACCTACTACCAAAATTAAAGCAAGATGAGATAACCATTTAAACAGACCTATATAACAAGTATTGAGATCAAAGAGGTTTAAAAAACAATAATCTTCCAACTAAAAAAAGTCCAAGATAAATCGGGCGTGGTGGTGTACACCTTTAATCCCAGCACTCAGGAGGCAGAGGTAGGAGGATCACCAAGTTCAAGGCCACCCTGAGACTACATAGTGAATTCCAGGTAGCCTGGACTAGAGTGAGACCCTACTCGAAAAAAAAAAAAAAAAAATTCCAA
>PVHP010040201.1:0-16074 GCA_004024765.1 Zapus hudsonius | reverse complement strand
AAGGAAGGAAGGAAGGAAGGAAGGAAAGGAAGGAGGGAGGAAGGAAAGGAAGGAGGGAGGAAGAAAGGGAGGGAGGAAGAAAGGGAGGGAGGAAGGAAGAAAGGAAAGGAGGGAGGGAGGAAGAAAGGAAGGAAGGAAAGGAGGGAGGGAGGAAGGAAGGAAGGAAGGAAGGAAGGAAGGAAGGAAGGAAGGAAGGAAGGAAGGAAGGAAGGAAGGAAGGAAGGAAGGAAGGAAGGAAGGAAGGAAGGAATTTAAATCCTATGGAGGTTGAATTATCATTGGAAATCTAGTCCATGATTTTTTGTTGGATGATACACATGACTAAGGCAAAATAGTGATTCAAACTGTTATTTTAAATCTTACAGCCTTACGTTTTTTATAATAAGGTAAAATGCACTTTTACTGACATTTGTTTGTATTGTGTTTATGGTTTTCAGTATAACACCAATTTTAACTATGGCTGCAATCCTTTGAGATTTATTTTCATTCCTGTAACTGAACCTAATCTTGTGAGTGTGAGACTTTTGAGAAGGTGGAATTTATAAGCTTAAGTGTAGGAGTATAATAATGAATAAAAATATCATCCCTTCAGTGCAAGCCTAGACTCATAGGTGTGCAAGACAATTAGACTATGGTACTTATTCCCCTCATTGGGCACCTGTCAATTCCTCACAATGGATACTTACACTTTGCAATGCTTGCTCAGAGGTCAATGACCTGGTTTCTGATCCATATCCCATTCTAGTCCCTCCGAGCCCTGGAGGAATGAGAATGACCTCCAGTAGCATCAAATTCCCAAACCATCGACTTTGGAATGTTTTTCCTCCACTAACAGTAGAAGAATTAATAGCATACAGGCTTCACCCAAAAGCCATTTCACAGTAACAGTTGCTCCAATTTCAGGTTACTTTCTCGCTGCTGTGATAAAAATATTAGGGGAGAAGGGGTGTGTGGTGGTTCATCTTTATTGTCAACTTGCCTGGATCTAGAATTACCAAGGAAACAAACCTCTGTGAAGGAGTTTCCAAATTAATTTGATTAAGGTGGGAAGACCCACCCTAACTGTGGGTGGCACCATTCAATGGGCCAGGGTCACCAGACTGGATAAAAAGGAGATGGTGAACTGAGTATCAGCACTCTCTGCTTCCTGACTGCCCAGGTACTGTGATTAATTCCTGATGCCGTACCTCCCTCACCATGATGGACTATAACCTCAAACTATAAGAAAAAAGAATGAAAGAAAGGAAGGAAGAAAGAAAGAAAGAAGGAAGGAAGGAAGGAAGGAAGGAAGGAAGGAAGGAAGGAAGGAAGGAAGGAAGGAAGGAAGGAAGGAAGGAAGGAAGGAAGAAAAAGAAAGAAAGGAAGAAGGAAAGAAAGAAAGAAAGAAAGAAAGAAAGAAAGAAAGAAAGAAAGAAAGAAAGAAAGAAAGAAAGAAAGAAAGAAAGAAGAAAGAAAACAACCCTTCCTTAGGTTGCCTCTGTCAGGTATTTGGTTACAGCAATAAGAAAAGTAACTAATACAATCCATCATTGCTGGGGCAGCCTGGCAGCTGAAGTGGTTCTATCAATGGTGGTCTTATTCATATCTTGGCAGATCAGGAAGTAGAGACAGGAAGTGGAAATTTATAACCCTCAAAGGCCCACCCCCAGATACCCACTCTGTTAGATAACCCACACTCTCTAAGGTTCCACAACCTTCCAAATCATCACCACCAGCTAGGGACCAAGTATTCAAACACGCAAGTCCGTGGGGGACATTCTGCATCCAAAACAGACCCTAAATGATGCCTTCCACAGACAGTTCCAGAAGTCTAACCTGGGGATCATGTGCCCAGCCGATTAGTACTGCTAAGTAACAAAAGTTCTATAGATCAGAAAGGTCTGCTTGAATTATTTTCTCCTCCGCATCCCTCCTCTGCATTTTCACAAGAAAGAGACCTTGAAGAATCCTAAACTACAGTTCCTTAGACCTTGCAAGGTGAAGTGGTCTAACATTACAGATAAAAGGCCCTTGCTGGCTAAGAGAGCCTGCTCACCAGGATGCAGGATAGGAAGGTATCTTACTACTCAAAAAGGAAGAGTTACGGCACTAAAATGTCTAGAGAAGCAGTATTTAGAGTCAGACTGTATCAAGCCATTTTAGCTCAAATTTCAAACACCTGAAAATAGAACTGCCTTTTCAAAAGCATGAAATGAATCACACTATGCACACACACAAAAAAAATGTGATCATTTAAGCAATATGTAAGGTCTGCTGGTGTACTAAGGGTATTGACAAACCATCTGTAATTATTTCTTTATGTAACACTCTGGTGCAATGTGGACAGAAAGGGGAGATCCCAGAGCATCTTAGCCATACCGTGTTGCAATGGCTTTTTGCTGGCTTGCCAGTATCCCTTGAACGTTTTGACCAGAGAAAAAAAATTCTGCCAACATCAAAGGAAGTTTCATGCTTAAGAAGAGCAAAGAGGGCAGGGAGAGGAAGGGGTAAACTTCAAATTGAACCCCTGAGAATAAAATATTTTTAGCAAGATGCAAAATAATGAAATTTTATTGAAAAGAATATTTCCTTTGTTTATTCTCGCTACATAATGTACCATCTCTGTTCCTGCAGTGAAGAGGCTTGAATATGTCTCTTTTCTAAATAAGCACACTGAAAGGTTGTGGTTTCCTTAGCAACAGATGACTTCTTTTTTTTTCCTTGGGGGGGGGGGCAAAAAACCCATACTTTAGCTTTATAAAGAGGCTTTCACCTGGGTAATGAAACATTCTGTAGCCAAATTGTCACTCTGCCCCAGCAACATAGATAAATGCTGGTGGGGGAGGAAAATGGCAGCTGGAGTAACAGCTGCAATCAGAACTTTTGTCTATTGTGCTCTGGGAAGTAAGATTCTAACCTTGCTTAGCAGTCCTATGAGGACTTTGAGAAGGGGGTGTCATAGCCACAGGACGCTGGGATTAACTTCCAAACTAGGCACAGTTATGGGAGGGAGGGATTCATTGAAGTTACAGATCCAGGGGAAGTTCCATAATGGCAAAAGAGGCTGGTCCCCTTTCACAGGTCCAAGCAGAGAGAAAAAGAGAGAGAGAGAAAGAGAGAGAGAGAGAGAGAGAGAAAGAGAGAGAGAGAGAGAAGCCATCACCAACAACAACACACTCGTGCACACACACACACACACACACACACACACACACACACCAGCAAGCAGGCAGGGGAAGAGAGAGAGAGAGAGAGAGAGAGAGAGAGAGAGAGAGCTTTCCTTCCCCTCCAGCTTCCTTACATCCTGCTCCCTACTGAGAGGGCCACCCACTCTGGAAGAAGGGCTCACTCTGGACCAGGGATCTCTCTCCTTTAGTTAATCCTTCCTGCAAGCAACCTCAGAGACCCACCCAAGATTACTGTGGATTACTAAAAGGTCAAATTGACAATTAAATTTAACCATCACAGGGGGCATGCTAGAGGCAACATGGTGCCCCACCCCAAGAATCCGTATCCCTGTATGGTCCTCACTTTGTGTGAACAGGATTATGTCTTCCTTCAAACCAGTAGAGTGTAACAAAAGACAGTGGGGGTGCTACTTCTTTGATTGGATTTTCTTCTCTAAGATTCCATCATTAGTTTATTGAAGAGCGATATTGTAGGAATATCTGCTTTGACAGAAGCCAACACTCTTGCTTGCATTGGCCTCTGCAATGGGCTCTGTGAGAGATCTCCAGAAAAGGAACACCCCTCCATCCAATAGTGGCTGAAAAGCCAGCAAATTAATGTTCCTTGGAAAGATCAATTCAGAAGATATTTGTATCCAGAAATATCTGAAGACCAGCTAGCTCAAGGCCTACATTTTTCGGGACTCTGAGCAAAGAAGTAGTCTCTAGACCCACAGAAACTGAGATAAGAAGTGTGTGCTACTCAAAAGCACTCAGATCCTTAGTCAGCAAAGCACAAATAAGAGGAGGCTATGCGAATTAATTTTCAGGTTGAGCTGAGTAGTTGGAGAATGGTAATAATAATAATAATAATAAAAGTGTGAATGGATGAGAGGTATAGCTCATTAGTAAAGCACTTGCTGAGCATGCTAGTGGCCTAGGTTTGATCCTCAGCACTTCAAAAACAAAAGAAGGAAACTACCATTAAGGCTTAGAAATGAGACACGGGTTTATATCCAAATTGGTCACTTGATATCCTAATTTCTCTACGCCACAATGTCTTCATCGGAAGAATGGAAAGGATACCTACTTATGCAATCTATAATAAGGATAGAAACAGACTCTGAAGATACCTATCAGTTCCTGTCCCATGGTGGGTATCCAACAAAGGATCGCTTTCAGCAGATATACTTACGGTAGAAAAAGAATGCGGACCCTGTTCCCAGAGTTATAGTACTTACACCATACACAGAGAGCTTTTTATAATAGTTTTAATTCTGGTTGATGAGAAAGCAATTACTTTTCATTGTACTGGGATTTCACAGTACCTGGAGCAAAATTAATGGCTAAGCCTTACTTAGAATCTTGATGGAGGCCCTTGAGCTTCTTGGTGGCTTGGTGCTGTTTGTCTTTCTATATTTTAAGAGTCACAGAGAGAACACTGGGTACACAACATTTTGAAATAGTGGGGTACCTGATGTGGGTGCTTACCCTAGAAGATGCCTAAGTGTACAATCCTTAGGACAGCCAGTGAGCCAACAGGAAAGAAGGAAGAGCAGACAAGCAGGGAATCCAACCATGTGAGGCCAAATTCCAGGGTCAAATAAAAAGTCCAGAGGCAGATCAGAGTTGGGATGCAAAATCGATAAATCGGCACGGAATCATGGGAGAGGCAAGAAGAGAACAAGAAAGGTGGTCTCTATGGAGACCGTCCCCTAAGGTGTGCTGATAGTCTACCTTAAGCACACGCTGTGATCATCGGCAGTTGTAGTTATGTGTTGTGGAGAACTGATGAGCTGTGACTACATGAGAGGGTTGTTGTAATGGCAAATTATTTTAGCTGCTTGGCTGTGCACAGACTTTTACTTTCCGTTCGACCCGCTAGAAGAAACTTCATGAGCCAGAATTAGAGTATAATAAAAAGAGTTTATTAATAGAAAGAATAACAGAAAAAAGAAAGGAAAATTAGGGGAGTCCCTTGATGTTAAAGGACTCTCCCCGGGTAACCTACCACTAGGCAATCTTCACTCAGCACCGGAGTTCAGCAAGGGAAATTCGACATCACCAGCATTTTCAGCATGGGAATAAAAGACATCACCAGCGATTCAGCACGGGCAGACAATCAGGACATCCGAAGCAGACTGCATTTTTCCTGGGGTTGAAAAGGCAGCAGCCAGCAGGCTTTCTCAGGGCTTTTTTAACCCTTGAGAACAAAGGTGGCCTATTGCCCAGTTATCCGCAAGCTTCCAAAATACCTGTTGAGACTGCGCAACCCCAACCCAGACATGGACCAGATGTCCAGGGTGTTGAGGGCATCAACAAGCTTATCTAAGGTTTATTCAAGGTCCCACTATTCTCACCCCCAGGAACTGGCCAGGCTCCTGGAAAGCAGAAGAGAGGTCATTAAATGGTCAGCTTGCTTCTAACAGAGCAAAGCCTTAACACAAGCCTCCCCATCTTGTAAATTCTTTCCTTTCAGTTTTCTAACTTGGATAACTGTGGTTAATCAGAAGCCTGCTAACATTGAACAATAAACTTCCTGGTTTTCTCTACCTATGAAGCATGTTTCTAGAAAGAATAACCCATGAAATAACCTCATAGGTCTAACTGAAGTGGCCTGACTACCTTTTTTTGTGTGTGTGTGAGACAGGGTTTCACTCTGTAACCGAGGCTGTTCGGAACTCCCCATGTAGACCAGGCTGGTCTTGAATTGATGGCAATTCACTTGCCTCAGCCTCTCCTTTGCTGGAATTACAGGCATGAGCTATCATAATCTCTTTTAATAAACAGTTACTTGACTTCCCTTGCTGGTCTTGAGTTTGAGCCTATAGGGGACACTTGCTAGGATACAAGGAATTACCTACCGTATGGTGACAATTTTCCCATACACGTCTAAAAAGTTCATTGGTTGTTTTAGGATTTGAATATAGTTAAATTTGTGAGCTACAAAGATAGCTCAGAGGTTAAAGCACTTGCTTGAACATGGTTAAATTTGCAGTCTACAATTTATATATCCTTTTACACGCATGAATGAATCCATATGAATCTTTGAAAGAATGGTGAATAAATTTAAAACATGTTCCCTTTTCTACAAACAATGCTTTAAAATAGGTGTAAGCTGGGTGTGGTGGCGCACGCCTTTAATCCCAGCACCTGGGAGGCAGAGGTAGGAGGATTGCTGTGAGTTCAAGGCCACCCTGAGATTATATAGTGAATTCCAGGTCAGCCTGGACTAGAGTGAGACCCTACCTTGAAAAACCAAAAAAAAAAAAAAAAAAAAAGACAGATGTAGTTGCTAAGGGCTCAAGAGATGAAGTATTCTGATCTATGCAACTCAACATAGAAAATAAGTCAAAAATGTTGCTTTTCTCCATAAGAAGTGCCTCAATGATTTTTTTAACTTACATTGTCAAATTTTACCAAAAGTGCCTCTTTCAGGTCCCATGCTTTACTAGTTCTCCAAGCTCATGCTCCAGATCTTAAATCACAGCTCCTAAAAGCAAAGCCTCCATGTAGATTCTTGTGCTCCCAAAAAAGAACTGAACATGAAGGAAACAGAGTAGGGACAGGAAGTCAGGGAAGTACCAGCTAAGGCCTGAATGGGAACCCATAGTAGGTCCAATTTGATGTGAAGTGGCCAAGATTTCATTCTGCCCATCAATCACCCATTAGCTGTGGGTCGGAAATTCCTGCCCAGGAATTTATTTTTATTCAGTAATCTTGAGGCAGCTGGTGGCTTCCACTGGCAGGTGGGTATTCTCCGCAGAAGGGTACAACTGGCAGCTGGGAGTCCTTAGCAGCCAACACTGTAAGTCACTGGGGCAGAGATGCTGTCCCAGAAAAGAGACTAAAATGGAAAATATTCAGTATGCTTAATGGCAATCAACACAGCAAAAGAATCTGTAAAGCCTGAACAGCAATAGAGTGCATGATTCCCTTGTCACATGACTTAAAGACGTACTACCCATGCCAGAAGACTATAAATTCGATCATTTGATTCACAGGCTTATGCATAGTTCTCTCTCTAGGACCCTCACAGATAATGTAAGTTAAGAGGTGACATGAGATTCTCCCAAATGAAAATGAGCTTCTTGAGCTCCTCCTTCTCAGATGGCAGTGACCACTGGGATAACACAAAAGACACCATAGTGCTGAGAAGAAGTGACAGTGGAGTGTTCCGCACTGGGGACATCTCTATCACACTTCCCGAGACTCAGGATCTATTGTGGAAGAGGTGGAGGAAAGATTGTAAGAGACAAAGGAAGGGTAGGACTGCTTACAACAGAAACTTCCAGACACAGAATGGCCTTGATATTCATGATTTTGCAGTGCCTGATAATACCTACACATAATGGGAGGAAAAGATGAAGACACTGAAACAAAGCAGAGACTAATTGAGAGGGGGAAGAGATATGAGGGAGGGTGGGGAAGGAGTCATGATGGTTCATGGTCTACAATTATGGAAGTTATCAATAAAAAGTTAAAGACCTAAATAATAAATTAGCTTCTTAGAGACAGAAGGGAGTCCGTGCAGTGACCCTTAAAGAACAGTGAGTGGGGCAGGGGGAGGAGCCCAACATCAAGAGTTGAAGGAGTGGGTACCCAAGAGTAAGGACCCCCAAACACCTTGCCTCATTTTCTCCATATGGACAAGGCCAGCCTTAAGTACACCACTACTTGACTCTGGGCTCTGGTAAAGGTATACCAATGCCCTCCAAGTCCAAGGGCCACCGCAGTGGAGGCAGCAAACTCTACAAGATTAACTGGGTTACTAGGGAAACAAAGAACCCGAACTACCGAGAAGCAGCACAAGGATGAGCGAAACAAGCTCCCAAATGACTCCCAGGGAGGAAAAGCCATTCACAGCTTCTGTTGAATATTGAGGGAGGGTAGAGATAAAGGTGTTCATGGCTTCAAAATATGGTAATTGGAAACTATCTTGAAATAAGTGGGGGTGTCAGAAAAGTTTTTTGGGAAAACAGATTTATTAAGGAATGTGACTACAGAGTTCCTCACAAATTGTGGCCTTCTGGTGGAAAAAAAAAAAGAAAGACAAGCTTTGTCACATTTGGCGAGAACATCATTGCTGTCAGACCAATAGCTATCAACGCTGCACTCTGGGCTTCCGGTGAGGCCAGTGTGTGAACAGGAATGCGCAGAACCAGAAGAGCAGACAGGAGAGCAGGCTTCTCTGCAGTCTTGCATGATCTTGAAGGCTTATTTGGAGGAAGGTCAAATCCTCTTGGGAACGGGACATCTTTCTTAATTGCTGGTTCTAATGAAGCTCTCCAAGTGAACTAGCTGGGAACATCCTAGCAAGGTCATTGTCCAGGTCTCCTGAGATAGGCCTTCGCACCAATTCCCAAGCAGCAGGAAAAGGTGAGAGAAGAAGGTAAAGGGTGAACTTCTCTTTAAAAGGAAGGAAGCTGCTTTTTCTGATCGGATGGAACTGAGCTTTGTGAAGCCACTGGTAAGTATGATGTCTGGAGGTACCAGAGAAAGTTGTTAAAACTAAAAGTTGATCAAGCTGGGCATGGTCCTGCAAGCCTTTGTTCCCAGCTCTTGGGAGACAGAGGTAAGAGGATCTCTGGGAAAGTCAGAGGCCAGCCTGGAACTATAGAGTGAGCTCCAGGTCAGCCTGGAAAAAAGCAAAATAAAGTTCTTTCGGTGTATTTGCCTTAGTGTACGTGATGTATTTCTTTTCCATATGAATGAGGGCATGGGACAATTTGGTGTGGCACTTATCCACATTATGGTGTAGGCAACATGTTAATATATTAAATCATCTAATGTTCACAATAGTCCAATAGTAAGATGCTTGGATTTTGCCTATCAGCATGGTTGGGCTGGAGTACCAAGATATTTCTCTAAATTTTATTCTAGATGTTTCAGTAAAGGTGGTATTTTTTGTTTTTGTTACTGCTTTGGTTTTGGGGGGAGGTTGCTAAGATTTACATTTAAATTAGTAGACTGAGTAGAGCAGATTCCCTCCATGTTATGATGGGCCTAATTCAGTCAGCTGAACATCTTTTAAAAAGTAACTGAGCTCCTCTGAACAAAAAGAATTCTGGCAACAGACTGCCCTTGAAATTCAACTTTAACTTTTTGCTTGAGTCTCCAGCCTGTTTTGGACTCCCCAAGCTTCCGTAATTAGGGATTATTATGGTTACTACAGTAGAGCCCTTCCTCCAGCTGAATAGGGCCTCAGCCAGGGGAATGCTTGGATCCTGGTCTGATGCTGAACTTAATGCAGAGCAACGCTCTCATCCTGACCTGCTCCTCCCTGTCAGCGTGACAGTGATTACTTAGCAGCCATGAGCTTGGATTTGTTCACTTACCACATGAGGAAATCAGTATTTGCTTCATCCTTTTTGTCATCCATTGTCGGCTGCCACAGCTTCAGATTAAACTCCTACCATTTCTGTCAATAGGTCTCTAACTTCCCTACCTAGGCCAGGCTTTTATTTTTATTTTATTCTTCACAATTCATACATGCTTGTAACATTGATCACATTCACCCTTGTCGGGTGTTTTTGATACTACTGGGATTACTGATACTACTGGGATTACAGGCATGCACCACCACCCAGTTTTATATGGCACTGGTGCTGGGGACAAAACCAAGGGCTTCCGAATGCTAGGCAAGAACTCTACCAACTGAGCTGCATCGTTAACCTTCCCCTGGCTTTTACAGTACGGATTCCCTGCTGCTGTATCGGCTTTCACACTTGATTTCTCTTATCCCTCCCTGATGTCTTTTCATCTGGCCTGACATCCTCCTCTTAATTCCTCCCCTGTATCCATCTCTCACACCCTGTGTGGCAGGATAGGAAAGCCATGTGTGGCTTCACAAACACCTGTTGCTCTTATTTGGTATTTCCGTCAGGTCTTCCTACATCCACACCCAGAAAGAGAGAGAAACAGACAAGCAGATAAACAAAATCAGTACAATCAATTTTTAAATTCTTTCAGAAATCTACCTGACTGTGACTTCTCTTGCCTCTTTTTTTAAAATATTTGTGTATTTACTTGCAAGCAGAGAGCGAACAAGAGACAGACACAGGCAGACAGACAGACAGACAGACAGACAGACAGACAGACAGACAGACAGACAGAACGTGCCTGAAGCCACTGAAAATGAACTCCAGATATACACACCACTTTTGTGCATCCAGTTTTACATGGGTATTGGGGAATCAAACCCAGGTCATTAGGCTTTGCAGGCAAGTGCCTTATCTGCTGAACCAGCTCTCCAGCCCATCTGACCTCTTTTTTTTTTAATTTAATATTTATTGTCCATAATGAGTTACATTATTTAGTGGGCAAACCATGCGTTGTTATCCCGACTTCCCCAATTCCCCCCCTCCCCATCCCTGATCAGTTTATTAGCGTCATCAGTAAACTTTTTGTACATACTTCTATTAAAGCATATGCTCACTTTGTTACTGCTTCTTTCAGACACCTTTGCTCCTCTGAAACATTTTGAACGTTTAGGAGTGATACATGTTCTGTTTATCTTTAAATTCTCATTGCCTATCTTTCTCAAGAAGTAGACAGCAATCACTTCCTATTGGGAAGAAGATCCATATAAAATATTAAGCCCATAACACAATAAGCATTGGTTTTATGTCTTTCCTTGTGAAAAGGAAGTGGTACAGGATAGTAATAAAAGTTTACCGCTAAAAGCTGTTCACTACAGCTGAGCCCTAAATCCTGATGCTATTCTGAGCTATTGATTGTCTTTGAGTTTCACCCTTTACTTCTCTGTGCCTGTGTTTCTTTAGCTACAATGCGAGAACAGATGAAATTTTTAATGGTTGTTTACCTACATGTTTAATGAGACATGTGCTTGATTGGTTTGTGGCTTTCTGAATATTTTAACGAAATGCCAAATATATGAATGAAAAACAAAACATAATTGGCAGGTACTTGAACACATGGTGCCAGAAAATTCCAAAAGGGAAATTGGTAATGTGTGAAATGCATGTATAAACCATCTTATTTTGCAGTTTATCAAATGCATAGCTTTTAACATTCTCAGATGCATGCTTTTCATTTTGATTACCACCAAACTCAAGTCATTCTTTTCTTCCTATAAATGAGGCCTCTGAGGGTTAGAAACATTAAGTAACCTGCTCAAGATCACACAGGTAATGAGAAACAGCTAGAATGGGAATACCAGTTTTTTTCTAAAAAGATGATTGTCTTTCCAGAAATATCAATGGGAATCAAGATATTCAAGTGAGGATTAAATCATTCATTTCTTATGAACAGCATAAATTCAAACTAGAACTGTTACCTTTATTAAAGTCATTCTAAACAGAAAGAGAAAGAGGAATAGGAACGTGATATTTAAAATTATTAAGGTAAATGTAGTTGACGACATATTTCACAAGTGTATTATCTTTTGGGAAATTAAAAGTGTTGGTTTATGTTTTCAAAATTCGCTTCTAGGAAGCTTGGTCTACACTTAAATGTCAAATTTTTTATTTAATTCTTACATAACTCTTACATGCCAAAGTTCTCCTACACTGTTACTCAGCCTATTGGAAATTGTTCCTCTTCCAGGTTGTCAAGTTCATTTATTTTTGGTTATCACAGTCTGTTCATATTTTTCTAATTCATCCTTTTATTAAATGAGAAAAGCTATCAAATAAATCTATTTAGGAAATGAGCAACTCTTCCAAAAAAAAGCATCTGCAATGCTTCATAATATCGTTCAGAAGTGTTTTTACGCCCTGCTGTTCAAAGTGCTACATCAATTTACGAACTTGAGCAGAAGATAATACATCATTTTTTATCAATTTTAAAACATGTATTTCCATAACTCAAATATTCCTCTGATTAGTTCAGGAAAATGAAATATCACCTTATGAAGGAAAATCAACTGAAGAGAATGCAAAATAACCATCCAATGAAATATTTTTCATAAACTTTTCAATGTCTTCCCCTGCTATTCTTTTTCCATCTACCATACAACTTCCTTTTCCTTCCCTGATCTCTGTTTATAAAGATTTTGCAATGTTTTTCTAGAGGTATTTTAGAAACCAATATTATAAATATTTATTTATTTATTTATTTTCAAGCAGAGACAAACAACAAGAGAGATAGGAAGAGGGAGAGAGAGAGAGAGAGAGAGAGAGAGAGAGAGAGAGAGAGAGAGAGAGAGAGAGAGAATGGGCATGCCAGGGACTCCAGCTGCTGCAAACTCCACATGCATGTGCCACTGGGTGCATCTGGCTTTATATGGGTACTGGAGAATCAAACTAGGGTTGTTAGGCTTTGTAAGCAAGTGCCTTTACCTCTAAGCCATCTCTACAGCCCAAAACTAACATTATATAAATAGGACTTTTTAAAGGAAAAAGAATCTTTTCAAACTTAAAATTCAAATTATAAGTTATAATTTCTTAAAGGTAGGAGGGGGTAATGAGGATAGGGAGAGAGGCACAAAATGTTAAGACCACATGAATCAGCTCTATAGAAACCCATATTCCGGCTAGCAATCTTTAAGATATAACCACCAGTAAAAGGGAGTCCTGACAGAAGGCGGGAAAGCTTAACCTTAAAACCATGGACTCAAAAAAATAAATAAATAAAAAGAACAAAATGGTTTTAAAAGCATGGAATCTGGCCAGTAACTTCCAGGCCTAGAGTTGGGTTGCCCCTCAGAGTGAGCTATTGGCCAGGCAGACCCATGACATCCCCAAAACATTGTAGATCGTTGCCAAAACACTTGATTACATGCTGGAGCTTAAAGGTAAGACCCTAAAGCTGAAGATGCCACAGGCCATGGTTACAGGACATCGGAATGCCATGCTGGAACTGAAAGGAAAACAAGCTATCTCCTGGCTAGCCCTCATAGTCCTGGAAAGCTCTATGGAAGCTACTGGAAGAAAAGGGTCACCAACAGCATGAATAAGCAGGGGAGCCTGCAGACTATGAAATCTACCAGACGGACAAGAGCTGTTACTTGTGCAACAGTGGCAGACAGCCTCTGCAGCCTCTGATTGGACAGCAGGCCTGCTCAATGGGAGAGAACTCATATCTGGTACTGGAAACCAAGTCAGATTCCCATAGTCGGTAAACTCAAACTTCAGAGAAAAACACCCACTGCTCTCTGGAGAACAAGCGTGGGCTTACACAACAAAAATCTCTCAAATAATTTGCATAGCCCCTTTAACTTAAACTGCCCTCACTCTTGCCTGGAAAATCTGCTTTATCTATCAGATGGCAGAGAAAACAGGAGAGTCAAGATCCATTGACATGACTCCATACTGTCCACCAAAAGATTCAGCCCCTCGCCATCTCTTCCCGCATCTGCCAGAGCCCAGGAGAACTTGCAGTGGAAGTGACACCATGAACACTGCTCTTACTGCTAGCCTGACAACCAGCTCCAGGGTGATGGTGGCAGACACAGTGAACAATCAAAACCTATCAAAGCAGAAATCCTGAGACTACAAAGATCTCAGACTAAACCAGACTGCCAACATGCCTGCCATGGCTCAGGAAACATTGCAGAATTGGGCAGACTGCCTGAGGCCTTCATGACCACACAGTGAATCCCATAACCCCACTGAGGAGGGTCCCAGGGAAAAGGAAACAGGGGCAAGGGAGTAAAAGAGTATAATCAGTTACTCGCTCTCTCTCTCTCTCTCTCTCTATATATATATATATATATATATATGCATATATATATAATAAAAATTTTTAAATATATATGTATAAGTAGATAAAAGAGACTAGATTAAGAATCTAGTAAGGGGAAAACACTGTTACACTGTTACACAGATGTTTTTAAGGGCATAGCCCTGCTCCATAAGAGAGGACCAGCCATTCTCCAGCCTAGAGGGAAAGGCAAGAACTGGAACAGACATGGGTCAGCAAGCCAACTCCCTGTGTCTCACCTGAAGGGCCATGTCATGAAACAAGAATGAGAAAAATGGGCTTGGTGGGTGTTGTAGTCAGCCACACGCCGCACACGCCGCTGGGATGAATCTCCAAACCACACACGATTATGGGGAGGAAAATATTTATTGAACAGATCCAGGGGAAGAAGTTAAGGAAATAGGCTGGCCCCCTTTCACAGAAGTAAACAGAGACAGAGACAGAAGCCCACCACCAGCACCACAAGCAAGCACACTGTAACACACTGTGATTCACAAAATGCAGATCTCCAGACCAGGGTTCTGGCTCTTCGTTTTGCATATCTATCCTTAGTATTTTACATCCAACTTAGAAAGGGTCAGTCCCCAGGAGGCTAGGCCAAAGTGGCACTTCCTCCAGCCAGAAGCCTGGAGACAATTAATAATTTTAATAAATCCTTAATTCTTTTGGGGGACAATTATTCAAAACTACCAGTGAGGTAGGGGGACCCAGGAGAAGGGGGCTGGACTTAGTTAGGGGAAGGGTAGTAAAGGTATGGACTGGCCACTTGTGATCACAGAGAGAGAGAAGTGCTGTGTAAAGTGCCCATAACAGATCTCTTCAGTTATAACCATGCAACACATTGTTACTATTATTAATTTAAACAGTGATCTTTTATCAATTATCAAAGGAGATCAACTATTTCTTTTATCTTCAAAAGCAGAAAAACTTTTAAATGGAACCTCTCGCTTGCTGCAATCTATTGGTCTGTTTTGTTCTTTTCTTTTTTCAGAGGGTGGTTAGGGGCCAGAACTCAATATGTAGCCAAGGTTGGACTTGAACTTGCAACCACATTCCTGACTCTGCCTCTCAAATGCTGGGATTGCAGGCCTTGAATTTATTTTTAATACAAGAGCTTCTGCTCACCAGGTTTTTTTCTTCATTAGACAAGCAGGTCAGAGACAAAAATGAATAAGGAAGCTTAAACATGTATTAGAGTGACTGTCGACATGATACACCAAATAGCCAAACTGATCCTTCTTCTGAGTGCTTTTATGACTCAGCTCATATCTTCACGTTGAATTGCAAAATATTCCAACCACACAGAAACCTATAGAGCAGTCTGATTGATACCAGCTTTATCCATCTAAATGTTTTACCAGATATTTTCCTCGGAGTTCTTTGAAAGAAACTAGACACACCAGATGCAGTCAAGTCGGACACTATATCTCCATTCTAAGAACTCCATTCCCCTCTCCTTCTTCAAGCAAAATGTTTCTCCTGACTTTGGTATTTGCTCTTTGCATTTTGTACAATTGTGCTATGTGCACTGTTCCCTAAGGAATATTTTATTATACATATTTTCTAACTGTATAATGTCATTAAATTATATGTAACTATCATTCCTCAACTTGCCTGTTTATTCTCTATATTATTTATTCAACATTGTTAGTGTTGAAGGACAGAGTGCAATCCATTCACTTTAACTGCTAGTTAGAATCTAATACAGGAAAACTACAACTTGGTATCCAGTTGATGAACTTAAGTTAGTTCTAGTTTTATTTTTTAAAAACGTTTTAGAAAATAGTTTGCCATCTATTTCCTTATGCATATCTACCTAGATGTGAGTTTTCTCAGATTTAAGCCTCTTAAAAGTATAATCAAGGGCCGGAGAGATGGCTCAAGAGTTAAGGCATTTGCCTGCAAAGCCTGAGGACCCAGGTTCAATTCCTCAGTACCCACATAAAGTCAGATGCACTAGGTGGTGCATGGATCTTGAGTTTGTTTGCAGTGGCTAGAGGCCCTGGTATGCCCATTTTCTCTCTCTCTCTCTCTCTCTCTCTCTCTCTCTCTCTCTCTCTCTCTCTCTCTCTCTCATTAACAAATAGATAAATATTTTAAGTATTATCAAATTATTTTTCAAAATGATTTTACTAACTTACATTCTGCCTTCTCACTGTGTGTGAGAGTTCACAATATAACTTATGATTTTATGTACTTTGTTTGGCTTTTTTCTGTCGTGGATGGAACCAAGTAGATTTTTTTAATCCAGTCTGATGAGTAT
>PVHP010040200.1:0-15986 GCA_004024765.1 Zapus hudsonius | reverse complement strand
GGAGGTTTTTAACACCTCATTTTCATTATTTGTTTCTGCTATAGCTTTGTTTATAGACTCCAATTCTTTGGTGAGATCTAATTTCCAATCTATTTTTGTTTTTGCTTGGGATTCCTGATAATCATTTTTAATTTTTTTTAGGTCCTCATCAAATTTAATCATTTGGTTGTCTAGCTCCTCTCTTAGCTGATTAATCTTCAATTCACTTAATGTGTTTCTGAATTCATTCATATTTCTCTCCATTAAATTCATTCTGGGGACTATGTATGATTTAGATACCTTCATCTCATTCATGTCTTTTCTCATAATTTCCATATCAGCCATTAGCTGCTTCATATTTGCATTGGAGTTGTGGTCAGGAGTCATATTGTTCTCTCTTTACGATTATGGATGTGTTGCCTCTGTTTCTTTGCCAGTCTCCTGCTCCATAAAGGGACTAGGGGCCCTAGGTTGGGGAGTTCCGTCTTTGATTTCTGTGGGTTTTTCCTTTGATTTCTTCCCATGTCTGGGTAGGTGAGTGGGACTCAGGCACCCTGGCGGGTGCTGTTCAGCCTGAAGATCACCAGGTTTGATTTTAAACAAAGGTCTTTCCTGTTGGGGAGTTCTGTGCCCAGCGAGGCTTAGATTTTTACCTGACTGGATCACCCTGCTCCCAGATGGTATGCTGGTGTAGAAACACAGTCCCCGCACTCCAACTATAGGGCCCAGTGTTCTCCCACCTGACTGTGCCCTCCTATCTGGTGCCCTTTGGAGCCGCCTTTGCCAACCCAGCACTGGCAGAGGTTCCCCGTTGGTGCCTGAGGCCTGGCTCCACCCGGCAGCTGCAGTCCTGTGCGCTATTTCAGCTTCCCCGTGGAACGCGATATCCTGTGTATTTGGAGGTGTTTCAGGGGGAAGTGTGCCCAAGAATCACTGGAGGGTTAGTGGTGCGTGGTCCCCGGTGCCCATCGAAGCGGCTTTTGTCCTCCCTGTCCTGACAGAGGTTCCCTGGTGTCTGAGGACTGGCCCCGCTCAGCAGCTGCGGACTGGAGTGCTCGGGGAACCGCGCTAGTTTAATTTGCCCACGGAGCGATTGCCTGTGTATGTGGAGGGGGTCTCAGGGAGAAGTGCGCCCAAAAATCGCTGGAGGGAGTCTGGAGGAAGGGAGCCCCGGGAGGGAGCAGTTCTCAGCCGTGCCGGCAAGAGCCGGCGGGAGCGGGAGTGGGAGCGGGATTTAGGAGTGGTGGCAGGGCGGCGCTTTAGTCCTCTACTGAGTAGAAAGCAGATGGGGAGACCGGACCCCCCAGCTAGAGTGGAGTTGGGGAGATGGTAGGTTTGTGTTCAAGGCCAGCTGGGGTCCCGGGTTTGGATCCCAGCTGAAGAATCAAACCTTTTCGAAGAGAGTCCTGGCGAGGCTGCTACTAGTCCGCCATGATGCTCCGCCCCCCCTGTGACTTTTTATAGGAGAGTTGAGTCCATTTACATTCAAAGTCATAACTGTGAGGTTTGCTTTAAACCCTGCCATGTTGGAGAGAATATGGAGGTTGGTATCTCAGCTATTGTTGTTATCTCTTTGGTTTTACCTTGCTTGTTCTCTGTTCATTTACTGATGTTGGATATTTGTCTCATCTATGTGGTATATCTAGTCAAGTATCTTCTGAAGGTTTGGCTTTGTGTTCAAGTAACTGTAGAGCTGGTTAATTTCATCAAATACTTTCATTTCTCCATCTATTATGATGGATAACTTTGCTGGGTACAGTAGTCTAGGTTGGAATCCGTACTTCTTTAGGCCTAGAATCTCTTTGTTCCAAGCTCTCCTGGCTGATAAAGTTTCTCTGGAGAAATCTGTGGTGATTCTGATGGATTTTCCTTTATATGTGAGTTTCCTTTCTCTCGTTGCTCTTAGGACTCTCTCTTTAAGATATGTCTTGGGGTGTTCCTATTTTGGTCCAATTAGTTTGGGGTCCTCCATATCGCTTTTTGATGTACAGGTGTATCTCTTGCCAAATATGGAAAGTTTTCTTGTATAATTATGTTGAAAATATTTTCTATGCCCCTAGCTTGGTTTTCTTCTCCTTCTGGGTTCCCCATGATCCTGAAATTAGGTTTTTTTAAGGTATCCCACATTTCCCTTGAGTCTTGTTCACTTGCTCTGTTGAAATTTGTCAAGTTTCTGATTTCTTGTGAATTCTCCTCTGTTTTGTCTTCCATGTCTGAGATTCTGTTTTCCCATTGGTTAATCCTGTCAGTAAGAGATTCTAGGGACGTTCTTATTATTTCAAGATGGGTTTTGTTTTCTGCTACTTCTTTTTGGGTTGCTTCTATCATCCTGTGAGATGTGATTTCATTTCAAGGTTTGATTTCATTATTTCTTCCTGACAGTCATTCTTATATTTGCAGATGTCTTTGGTTAATTTGGGAAGTTGGTTTTTGATACCGTCAGTTTGCTGGCTTGTCTTTAATTCTGATATGTCTCTTCTGACGTCCATTTGGACAGTCTGTCCAGGTGAGTAGAATTGAAGACCCAGCCTTTAATACAAGTAACTTCAGCTAATTAGTCTTCAACAAGGGTGCCAAAAATGTATGCTGGAGTAAAGATAGCATCTTCAACAAATGGTGTTAGACAAATTGGAAAAACACATGTAAAAAATGAAAATAGACCCACTATTTTCACCTTTTACAAAGAACAACTCCAAATGGATCAGTGAATTGAATATTAACCATACAACCTAAACAACCTTGAAGAAAAAATAGGAGGAACCCTACATTAGATAGGAATAGGGAATAAGTGCCTGAGCAAATCTCTGGTAGCCCAAGAAGTGCAACAGTCACTTAACCAATGGGACCTAATCAGGCTCAAAAGCTCCTGTACAGACAAAAACACCATTCTCAGAGTCAATAGTCCCTCTTCAAACTGGGAGATGATATTTTCCAGCTACACCTCAGATAGAGGCCTAATTTCCTGAACCTACAGAGAACTCAAAAAACTAAATAGCAAAAACCTAAACTTCCCCCTCACTAAATGGTGCACTGATCTCAACAGACAATTCACAGAGGAGGAAACACAGGCCTTTTCTCACCTGAGAAAGTGCTCAGCATCCCTAAGCATCAGGGAAATGCAAATCAAAACCACAATGAGATACCACCTCACCCCAATCAGAATGGCAATAATAAAGAAAACCAACAACAATCATTTCTGGCGAGGTTGCAGGGAAAAAGGAACCCTCATTCACTGAAGGTGTGATTGCAAACTTGTTCAACCGCTATGGAAAGCAGTGTGGAGAATCCTGAAGACAATAGACATAGAACTACCAATGGACCCAGCTATCCGACTACTAGGCATCTATCCACAAGATGTCACATCTCGACACAGAAACATTTGTACAACTATATTCAAAGTAGCTCAATTCATAATAGCCAAGAATTGGAATCAACCCAAATGCCCATCCATGGAGGAATGGACAGTGAAACTGTGGTGTATTTACACGATGGAATTTTACTCAGCTGAAAGGAAAAATGAAATATCAAAATTTAGAAAAAAATGTTCAGACTTTGAGCAGATCTTACTAAGTGATCACTCAAAAGAACAGAGAATAGAAAGCCATATATTCTCCCTCATATGTGGTCCTTAACCAGGATAACTGTTTTCTTTATGCAGACTAGTAGAAAGAAGTGAGAGGTTATGAATGAAGGGTCAAGGATGGATAAGGGGGAAAGGCTTAAACATGAGGATAGACCATTTTAGGATTAAAAACATAAAATTCTCACGAGCATACTATTACCTATTGAGAAAGTAGTGAACATCGACTGGCAAGAGGGGCCATGAATAGTAGGGGAGAGTCTAAGCCTGTGAACAATTAGATCAGCCTGACAACCTCTGGTTCCAACCACTGGTTCCTTCCCTCACTGAGCTTTTGACCAAAGCTACTCATGAGATTCCAACAACAAGACAGAATTCTGTCAAAGCTCTTGAGTGCCCTCCCCAGGCCTGAGGCAAAACCCTGTTGCTAAAGAAACCACAGTATGCCTTTGATCAGCATTGAGAGACCCTTCAACATCCGGAACGGTATCCAGCCCCCAGAAGGCAGTTAGTGCTGGAAGGCACTGCACAGGTTGCCAGGGGAAACTGATAAACAACAGCTGGAGTAAACGGAGTCCACTGACAGGAAACACAATCTGCTGCAATGAGTAGGTTGACCACATCTCCTACTGGGAGAGAACAGCGAACCAAGAAAGGAGCACTTGTGTAATGGAGGAGCCTGGGTCTGGGGGAGACAATCAACAGCTTTCAAATTTGGCCAATTTTCCACTTAGTGAGGGGGAACCCTTGTCTGGAACTTGGGATTCAGGGCAATAGTCACCGGATCCCTTACTCTTGGGCTCCCAAGACAAGATGCACTATGGGAGCGATTGACAGGTAGGCTATTAAAAATAGAATCTAGGTAATCCAGAATTGTGCATATGTGTTAACCTACACTGATCTCACTCTCCATTGGAGATTATGTTTGTATTTTTCAGGATGCAGCAAGAGAGCTGGGGCCCATCTAACCCTATCAACCGACTGTAGGATGACAGCTGAGATTTTGGCAAGAGAGGAGCCACCACAGTCATACCATGGAGGAGTCATATGGAGCCCTGCAGAGAATGATGGGATGAACAAGGGACCCACAGCCACAGCCATTAGATCAACACAGGGATAAGCCAGTGAGACAGAAACCAACAATTTTCGACACAAAGACCCCTAAGCTCACAACCTTAAAGCAGCCTTAATACTCATCCACCACGACTCAGGGAACTATGCGGAAGAGGGGCGCAAAGATTGTGAGAGCCATGGTGTGGGAGATTATCCAGAGGCATTGCCCAGAGAACCTGGCTGAATACTAGGCTATCCACGTTCCCCTGCCACAAGGACTGATCGAAACGACCCAAGGAGGAGGTTATCCAGCGGTTTGGGGAGGGGGTGCAGTGGGAAATTGGGGATAACCACTTATTGTTTGCCCACCAAATAATGTAACTTATTATGGACCATAAAAAAATAATAAAAAGTATATAAAATAAAGAATGGCAATCATAAAGAAATCCAACAACAATCGTTTCTGGCGAGGATGGAATTACATGATGGAATTTTACTCAGCTGAAAGGAAAAATTACATATTGAAATTTAGGAAAAAATGGTATGACTTTGAGCAGATCTTATTAAGTGAACACTCAAAAGATCAGAGAATGAACGTCACATATTCTACCTCATATGTGGCCATTAACCAGGCTAACCGTAAACTCTACACAGACTAGTAGAAAGAAGTGAGAGGTTATGATTGGGGGTTAAGGGATGGAGGAGGGGAGTGGCTTAAGCCAGAGGCTAAACCAAATTAGATTCAAAAACATAAAATCCTCACAAGCAAACTGTATCCAATTGAGCAAGTACTGGGCGTTGACTGGCAAGAGGGGCCATGAGTAGTAGGGGAGTTAGTCTAAGCCTGTGAATAATTGATCAGTCTGACAACCCCTGGTCCCAGCCACCAGTCCCTTCCCTCACTGTGCTGTTGACCAAAGTGACCCATGAGATTCCAAAAGCAAGACAGAATTCTGTCAAAGCTCTTAAATGCCCTCCCCAGGCCTGAGGCAAAACCCTGTGCTGAAGAAACTACAGATTGCCATTGATCAGCATAGAGAGACCCTTTGATTTTCGGAACGGTATTCAGCTCTCAGAAGGCAGTTAGTGCTGTGCTGTAAGGCACTGCAAAAGCTGCCAGGGAAAGCTGATCAATGACAGCTGGAGAAAACAGAGACCACTGGCATTAAACACAGTCTAAGGCCATGAGTAGTCTGACCACACCTCCTACTGGGAGAGAACAGCAAACCAAGAAAGGAGCACTTGTTCAATGGAGGAGCCTGGGCCTGGTGGAGACAATCAACAGCTTTTAAATTTGGCTAAATATTCCACTTAGTGAGGAGGAGCCCTTGACTGGAACTGGGGATTCAGGGCGATATGCACCGGATCCAATACTCTTGGGCTCACAAGAAAAGATGCCCTATGGGCTCCATTGACGGGGTGGCTACCAAAAATAGAATCTAGGTAATCAAGAATTGTGTATATTTGTTAACCCATACTGATCTCACTTTCCGATGGAGATTGTGTTTGTATTTTTCAGGATATATCAAGAAAGCTGTGGCCCATCTAACCCTACCAACTGACCATAGGCAGATAGCTGAGATCCTGGCAAGAGATGAGTCACCACAGTCATATCATAGAGGATCCATATGGAACTCCGCAGAGAATGACGGCATCAACAAGGGACCCACTGCCACAGCCATTCAATCAACACAGGATAAGCCAGTGAGAAAAAAAAATGATTTTTGACACAAAGCCCCCTAAGCTCACAACATTAAAGCAGCCTTAATACTCACCCACCAAGGCTCAAGGAACTGAGCTGAAGAGGGGGCAGACAGATTGTGAGAGCTGTGATGGGGTGACTATCCAGAATATTGGCACCCCTCAGTAACAACACACTTAGGCCAGGAGAACAAGGCTGAATACTAGGCTATACATGTTCCCCTGCCACAAGCACTGCTCCAGACGGCCCGCGGAGGAGGATATCCTGCCAATTGGGGATGGGGAGGAGGCATTGGGGAATTGGGGATAAAAACTCATTTTTTGCCCACTAAATAATGTAACTCATTATGGACTATAAATAAAAGTAGAAAAAAAGACTAACACTAACACTGAGTAGTTAGTATTACCAATGAATCAAACTGTTGGATGCTTTGTTGGTGTCAGCATGGTTGGAGGAGTTTAAATGAATTAATCAAGTATTTTCAGGTACTCAGGAGGCTGAGAGAGGAGGATCATAAGTTAAATGCCTGTCTGGGCTACATAGTAAGTTTAGCGCTCGTCTGAGTAACTTAGTGAAATCCTGTCTAAAAAAAAAAAAAAGTTTAAATGGATAGTTTAGCTCTGCACACAGCCATGGAAAATATCTTCAATGATCCAGGAAACCATGGAACTGAATGATATCTCATGCTATTTATTATCAGTCTTCTCTTGTAGATCAGGTCTACCCTTCCCACTGCTTAATGCTGGTAGGACAGAGACCAGCAATAGGAAAGACAAATAAAGGGAAGGTTTCATAACTCTGAGACAGAGTGCCTATCTAGTATGTACAGGGTGCTAGGATGAAACCACAGTAAATCAATTAAATAAATTGGTTTCTGTACTCAAATGTTGTTAATTTAAATATCCTGCCTTTGAATGAATTTGAACAAGAGTACTAACATTAGAATGATCTTAGAAGGATATACAAAATAATCTATTTTAAAAGGTTATTAAAACAAAAGAAAGGTTAAATGCATTATTTTAAATTATATAGCAGAACTTTCAAATTGGAACTAAAATTCAACCCCAAATATCGATATATTATTCTCCAATTTATATTGCTTTATATTAATATAAATATATTTTATTATAATCAAGTTTATTTCATTATTGCTTAAAAATAAATATTATATCCAAAACCATGTCTAAAATCCTTCAATCCAGATGACATACCAAATACACAACCTTTTTGCTTCTTCCTCTTAAAACCCTATTAAATGCCAGTAAATATAAAATCCCACTACAAAATACAATGAGTAGGAACTAAGATGTCTGTGAATTTCCCAAAAATAGGATACTATGAGCTAATGAAGCAATGGAGAGAGCTAAAAATTAGAATATGCATGGAGGTTAATGTAGACAACAATAAATTTAACCTTGCAATCAAAAATTTGATTAGCTAATTAAAAATTAAACTTGGGCTGGAGAGATGGCTCAGAGGTTAAGGCACTTGCCTCCAGTGCCTAAGGCCCTGGGTTCAATTCCCCAGGACCCACATATGCCAGACCCACAAGTGGCCCTGGTTCTCTCTCTCTCTCTCTCTCTCTCTCTCTCTCTCTCTCTCTTGCTCGCTCGCTCTCTGTATTTCTCTGCTTGAAAATGAATAAAATATTTAAAAAAAAAAAAAAAATTAAACTTTTTTTATAGATAATAAACTACCATCATTGGAAATGCCAAAATTATTAAGAAAATATACAACTTTTAAAATGTTCACTTTCAAAAACAAAAAATAATCTTCAATTTCTGTTTTTTGCTCCCTCTATAGAGTATACAAAAATAAGTTAGGAAGATGTACAGATTTCAAAACTCATTGGTTCCAAAACTTAGTAATTAAAAGTGATATGAAGTATTGACTACCTCAGGAAAGGTGTAATTGCTCTTTCAGTACACTTAATCACTTTCAGGAAGGTACAGAATAAATGAGGAGAAAAGTAAAGCTAAGCATAAAATAATCAAAATCTTTTCATTGAGACAGTAATTTATTTGCTGTAGGATGTAATGTAACTATCTCATTAAGATAATTTTACCACTAGGTGGTTCTATCAAAGATTACTCAGTTATCATATAATTTGTATTTGACAATTAAAGCCAAATTTGTGTATTAGATCAGGAATACTTTAATTTCCTGTTGTCAATGTTACTAGAAGGAAAGAAAAGTATTTTAGCTCTTGAATGAAGAAATGCTTACTGTTGGAATAAATAAATAAATACTGTTGGAATCAAGATCCACATATTGCTCATTAGTACTCATTTCAATCCCTTTAATTACTAAAACAATGAAAAGGAAGGTACAATATGATAAACCCTCTCATTCCCAGCCAGGTCCCCACATTGCAAGTCCTACCTTATAGTCATCCATCTGATGCCTCAGAGATTTATTAATAACCTTTGCCCATTTTCCTTCTTTGAAGCATTGCTAATACTCTGTCAAGTTATTCTCAGTAAATCTAATAAATATAAACTTCTTCAATCAACAAGAATTTCTGGTAGTCTTTTAAAATTTTTTTTATCTTTATTATTAATAAGTATATACATTGTATGATCAAATCTTGTGAATGTGTTCCCTTTTCCCTCCTCTCTGCCCCCTACCAACTGAGGTACTTCCCCAGTGCATATACTGGGTCTGTCCATAGGTTATGGGGTTATGAACTGCACCAGAGGTTCATAACCCCCTAAACTAGTTTTGTTCTTGAGAGAATACTCAAGCAAAGTCTAATGATATATTATATGTAATTGAATATGTGTTTGCTATATAATTGGTGTATTTTAGAAATTCCAGTGGGATTTGAAGGAACTCATAATATTCATAAACTCTGATTCTACCAATAGGTACATTCTAGAATCAATTATTTCTGGACACGAGGAAACAAGTGATCAATTATTATTCTGCATTATTCTTTCATGCTGGACCTAATATACAGTTAAAGGTATTTTAACTTATCATATATATTCTGTATCTTCTTCAAGTATACTTCCCCTAGTGACTTACCCTCATGTGACTTGGTAAAGTTTCCATCACTTCCCAATATTACTATCTGCTAAGGAACATGACAATTGAAGAGAAGTGAAGGTTAACTATTTAGGATAGGAAATAAAATTTATTTGACAATCTAAAATTCTCCTCATGTACAAAGAAGATAAGAGGATAATAAGAAGAGATTGTTTTCAATGGTAATATTGAATTCATCCCTCAGCAGCAGGGTTATAAGTATGTGAGACCATGCCTGACTTTGTATGTGGACGTGGACATTGGGGCTCAAACTCAGGAAAACTCATGCTTGCCAAATTAGCACTCTAACCCACTGAGGTTTCTCTCCAGCTCTTCTTGTAGATCTTAGCCAATTATTTGCTACAAGATTTTTTGCTAGACTTTACCTACTTCTAGGAAGGAAAGGAGGCTAGCAAAGAAAAAAAGAAATCTTTCAAGCCAGAATTATGTTACTAAGAATTGGACTGAACAAGAAATGTTAAAACTGTTTAACAAACTTTCTGAACTACATTATTTCAAAACTTCCAAAGCTATTAATGAGTGTAAATGAGTGAAATGTTTGTACACAATATGATTACTTTTCACTGTACCTGTCCTGATTGGTACCAATCATTTGAAGTGAGATTATGTACTTTAGAATAAAAATTTATTTTATTAGATTCTATGGGAATGGCCTTACTAAAAATTCATGGTAGGGGCTGGGAGATGGCTCTGTCAGTAAAGTGCTTGCTGTGTAAGGATGAAGAGCTGGGTTCAGATTCCCACACCCATATTAAAAGTCAGGCATGCACCTGTGATCCTAGTTCTGGGGACTTAAGGCACAGGAGGATCTCTGGGACACAATAGCTAGCTAGTCTAGTTGAATTCATGAGATCCAAGATCAGTGACATGTCCTGTCTCAAAATATAAGGTATATAATGACTGTAGAGGACACCTGGCATTGAACTCTGGCCTCCACATATACATGCATACATCTATATGCACACTCACACATATATTACCACACATGTACTCTCATCCGCAAAAATGTACTGCAACTATAAAGAAATCTGGAGGTTTAAAACAGAAAAATCTATGTGTGGGAATCTAAAAGTGGGGAGAAAGGAAAAATGAAGGAAGAAAGATAAATATTGATTCAGCAGAAAGGCTTAGATAGATTATATAATTTGCTTGTCACTGGATGATTAGTTTGGTATAGTTGTGGAACTTTCATGTGGTATAGTCTTGCTGGAGGAAATGGATCACTGGGGTGGACCTTGAACTGTTACCTGGCCACAATTGCTGTTTTGTGTCTCTATTCCCTTCTTGCTGATGTGATGACATGATGTTATCTTCCTGATTCTACTATGCTTTTCCTGCCACAAAGGACTCTACCTTCTGGAACTACAAGTTGAATTAAACCTCTTTACTTCCATAAGGTGCTTCTGTTTGTATATTTTCCCAAAAAATGAGTAAGTCACTGATACTGTTATTCTTTCTTTCTTTTACTTTTTTTTCCCAGGGTTGAGGTAGATGCTTCTACGTATCATCTTACTTTAAATACTTGGTCTGGCAATAATATCTTAAGGACTTTGTTTTGCATAATCATACATAGTATAGAACCTACTATAGAACCTATGGGTGTCCATATAGTAGAAACAGTTGGACTTGGCTTACTTTGCTCAAATACTCATATATTTGAAATTTATCCATTTTTTCCATATAATTCAAGTACCCTGCATAAGCAGGGTTGAATTAACCACTTGGGGTAGGTACATAGTAAAAGTCTTCCAACACCCTGAATTCATGAAGGTAAATCAACCTAAAACATTAAGTAATCTAATTCTACCAGTAACAAATATATTCAATTTTAATCACAACAAATCCTATTGAACTGAATATTACAAAATCCTATGAACACAAAATATTTTCAACATCTAAATTTTGGAGGTGCTTAAAAGTGTGGGAAAAAATAAGTGAGAAAGTTTCCCTTCTTGGATTGGCCAGATATTGACATGGCAGCCATCTGGACAAGTCAGTGCAACGTCTATCCCACATCAACCAAGAAATTTTCTCAAAGTTTAGACTCAACTTTAACATGGTATATACTATTATCTTGATAATTTCCCTCCTTTCTATCAAGAATTTGGAAACTGGGCTGGAGAGATGGCTCAGCAGTTAAGATTCTTGTCTGTAAAGCCTAATGACCCAGGTTTGATTACCCAGTAACTATGTAAAGCCAGATATACAAAGTGGCATGTTCATCTGGAGTTTGTTTGCAGTGGCTAGATGCCCTGTTGTGTGCCCTTTTTCTCTGTGTCTTTCTTCTCTCTTTTTCTCTGCTTACAAATAAATAAAATATTTTTAAAAGAATTTGGAAACCAACATTTAAATGTTCATTAAACACATCTTACAAATTTGATATTATCATGCATTGTGAGTAAACTGTAATCTAATATATGTGAAATTTTCTTAAAGAATCTAATTAAATATTTGTAGAAAAATTCTGAGCCAGGTTAGGAGGTGCATGCCATAAGGTCTGCAATGGAATTAGGAGGGTCAGTTGGCAGTGGTCTTTGTCTATGTAGCAGTACAAAACCAGCTTGGGTTACATGAGATCTTGTCTGAAAACCAAATCAAATGAAACAAAAGAGGGTAAAAAAGATAAACTTTAGTCTGAGGATATAGCTCAGTGGTAGAACCCTTGTCTAGCATTTGTAATGCTTGATTTTGATCCATAGGACTGCAAAAATATGTCAACTCATGGGTCAATGAACAAACATATACATTAAAAATATAGTTTAATTTTCTAAGTTCAAACATTTTAATGTGGTCTGAAACGATACCTACTTAGTTCATTCCTGTCAGATAGAAATATGCATCAGCAGGACTGAAAAATGAAGTAGCTTTTTCTGTTTCCCATGATCAATTTGTACTTGGAGGGAAAAAACTATATTAAGGAGAAACTGTAAGCCACATGTCACAGAAACACCCAATTGTCTGAATATCTTAAAGTTTTCTGGCATTTTCCATGTGGGAACTATACATACAATGATAGCTGTCGCCTGCTATGTTTTGTTGGGGCTTCATTCTTAGGCTTTACAAAAAGAAGACCTTTACTTTTATATTCCTTAGAGACAAACAACTGAACTTAAATATAAAAATGTTGAGAAGCAAAAATGCAGCTGCACAAACATTTTAAAGAAAGAACAGATGGAGAAGGATTAGCAAAATGAGAGAGTAAGATTCATTTAAGGAGCAGAACCTGGATAAGTGTCCCCATGGGATGGATACTCCATATGCTTTTAAAATTCATTTATAACTTACTACTAGGATTACTAGGGAATCTTCTTGGATTTCAGTCTATTATTACTATCAATGTCTTTTTGGAACAATGAGCATTTGTAAATTAACATCAATATAAGAATACAGACAAATATTCACAAATGTTTAAAAAATAACCACTGGTTTGAGCAACTTAGCTCACGTGTGATTTTTAAATGATTGTATAACTAGCCACAGCAAAAGTACAATGTAAAAGTGTTGCTTTGCTCTGATATCAGAATGTAATTTGATTGCATTCTGTTCAGTTTTAATATCCTGCAGTTGTGTAAACATAAGGGACTGCTTTCTCCACTCAAAAACAAATTACATGGTAAAAGATAATCTCCTTTATTCTCACTTGGTGCCACCACGTAAAAATATAGAAATCACAGCAGTTAGCCATTAATTCCCTCCATTCTCTCAGTTATCTAGGTACAATATAATCACAAGTAGAATGGAACAAAAAAAGAAGTGATTCTCAAAGCAAACATTTTTTAATGCACTCTGTTTATTAGAAAAATAAATCGTATTCCAGAGTTCAATAAAAACCTAATTATGGTTGATTTTGGCTGGACTTCCCCATTTTTGCAACCATTGTCACTTACTTATTGTTCTCTGGGGTCCAGAAATCTCTTTACAGCTTGAGGATATCTGGAATCCTAAATTTCCTAGATTAGTAATTGGGTACAGAGTTCTGAATAAGTTGAAAATGTTCAAAATGTTAATGAAAATTGTACTTTTATTCAAGATTAGGTTGTACAGAGTAACTAAGGTGTCATGTTTCTTTGCTTTGGGGGTATAGTTATACCTATCCACTGTGGGAAAATTGACTACTTTAGACAACTCTGTTCTATGTCTTCCATTCATAAAGATTAGCTGTTAAAGGTGTTTGCTTGCAAAGCCTGCTGGCCTGCACTCAGTACCAACTTAAAGCCAGATGTACAAAGTGGCACATGCATCTGGAGTTCATTTGCAGCAGCTGACACCCCCCTCTTTCTCTTTTTCTTCTCTCAAATATAGAAATATTTCAAAAATCTTTAAAATTCTTAGGAGTGCCCTCAGTGGAATGGGGGACTAGAGGAGATAAATCATTTTACCAATATGTGATTTGTTCACACAATATTTCCACTAAATAAATAAATAAATAAATAAATAAATAAATAAATAAATAATAAGTAAATAAAATTAAAGCTTTTGCAAACTTTTCTGTAACATATCATTCCAGCACTTGTGAGCCTTTTGGTTTCTTTCCTGCTATGAAAACTTCACCTTGTGCTGTACACATGAATGAAGTTTCAATAAAGGAGGATTGATTAAATAGTAAATAATTTTTTATTATCTATAATTAGATACACTTAATAAGGGAATAATGTGTTGATGTCTCCAGTTCCCCTATTTCCCTCTTCCCTGTCCCCAGCTAGTTGGATATCCTCCTCTGTGGGCAGTCTGGATCAGTCCATGGGTCAGGGGGTTATGAACAGTTAACCCAATTCCACCCCCCTTTGCATGTTGTTACTGAGGAGACAATGTCTCTCAGCAACCATTTTTTTAACGAAGCATTACAATACCATTATATATGAAAGAAGCTACTCAAGGAGCTAAGGTCTTTTTATTGCTTTATTCCTTTTGGGTTACTTCTTATGCTTGTGAGTCCACATCTAAGAAAGTAGTGGCAACTAACCATGCAACAGTTAATGTGTTTGTGGAGTAAAGCTTGAAAAATTAAAGGCAAGTCTTAAATTACATATAATGTACTAGTTTAAATTTGATATATTTATATAATTTAATTCCTTTTGCTTCCCATTCTCTTTATCTTCTCCTACTTGTTATAAAAACATTTTTGGCTACTAATTATCTCATTTTTTTCACTTTTCCCTTTCTCATTAAGTTGGATTACTCATTTCTATAAGGGTTAATTGTTACAGATAACTATTAGTAGACTGAGTACAAATGACACTTGAAGTACATAGTCTGTTTTTCTTCATTAGAGATGACCGTTTTACTTTATGTAAACTATTGAATTTCTTTTTTCCTCAAAGTTTCAATAGACCTTGCTCAATAAGATATTGAAAAAACATAGCATGCTTCATGACTTATAGTTAAATAGAGTAAAAAAATATATTTTACTACATATCTTCTTTTGACTATCCTCAAAAGAACATAAAAAAGTAAAATAAAAACCACAACTATTAATGATTCCGTTTCTCCTGATAAAGCTTGAAAACCAGAAGTAAAACAATGTAGGTAGGGAGTTTTAGTGCCACCTCAGGTATTTTACAAGTTAAGGATATATATCCAGAAAGTTATAACCAATATGCTTTTAATTATAACATCTCAAGATCTGTCTGGAGAGATGGCTTGGTAGTTAAAATGTGCTTGCTTATAAATGCTGATGGTCATGATTCAATTTTCTAGTACCCATGTAAAGCCAGACATACAAATTGGTACATGTAATTGGAATTCATTTGCAGAGGCAGGGGGCCCTGGTACCTCTCTCTCTCTCTCTCTCTCTCTCTCTCTCTCTCTCTCTCTCTCTCATCTCATAAATAAATAAAAGTATTTTTGAAAATAATATCTCAAGAGCTAAGGTTACAGATAAAGTTGAGGAGGTCAATGGCAAAAGCACAATATGATAGAAGTAAAGAAAAACCTGAAGCCTTTTACTGTTTATAATCTGGTCTTATGCTAAGGATGTTAGGAGTAGAGTGGCTGTGATGTGGACAAAAGATGAAGGAATGTCTATAGATGTCGAATGTCAATCTAAACATTCTAAGGAATATCATATTCAATATCTAAACAAAGTGTGCTTTTCGGAAGGAACAGAGGGGTTGAGGATTATGTGAAAGGAAATCCCCACAATGGAAGGACTAGCCAGCTCAGTTCAGTTTTCTTTCATTATTCCTCACTTTGTCAATTTCCTTGCTCAAATATTTAAAAAAGTAATCAAACAAACAAAAGAATGTAACATTATGTATAATTGCTGGAAAGGCAAATAAAGAATGTAATCATAAAAAAGAATGGTCTAAAGGAATACAGGAATATCAGATATAAACTATTTTTCATAATATAAAAAATACTGCAGGCTGGAGAGATTGGTCAGTGGTTAAGGCACTTACCTGCAAAGACCAATGACCTAGGTTCAGTTCCCCAGTACCCACATAAAGCCAGATGCACAAAGTGGTGCATACATCTGCAGTTCGTTGGCAGTTGTTAGAGGCCCTGGTGCTGTGTCCATTCATTCTCTGCCCCTTGCAAATAATGAAAATAAAAGTGACAAGTTAAAAACTCCTATAATGTAAAGTTATTTCTCTAAAAGAACGAGGAATACAACAGACATTGACA
>PVHP010040199.1:0-15970 GCA_004024765.1 Zapus hudsonius | reverse complement strand
CTGCCACAAGGACTGATCCAGACGGCCCACGGAGGAGGATATCCAGCTGATTGGGGATGGGGAGGGGGGCATTGGGGAATTGGGGAGAACAACTCATTGTTTGCCCACTGAATAATGTAACTCATTATGGACAATAAATATATATTTAAGACTTAAAAAACGATCTGCTGAGTGCTTACATAAGTTGGAGAGGAGTTCAGTGTCTTCCTTTAATTAATTTAAATACTAAAGTTCCTTTCAACAAGGAGGGTTGACCTGGATCAATCCTGGCATAGCAGTGGCATGTGTGTGGGAAGGGGTTCAGACATAGCTACAGAGAACAAAAAATAGTTATAGTTATGTTACACACATGCTTACTTCTGCACACATTACAGTTGAAGTTATGCCACCGTGAAAATTGTTCTGAGCCTTTAATTCATTTCTAAATAAGTTGTCACGGAACCATCTATTTCTAGAATATTCTAGCCCTCTTATTTTGCAGAAAGTTGAATCTGCAAGGGAAAATAAAAGAGACTTCCTGCTGCTGGCAGAAAGAACCCAACCACAAGTAGCTTTGTGGAGGAATGGGTTTATTTTGGCTTACAAACTCTGGGGGGAAACTCCATCCTGGCAGGGAAAATGATGGCATGAGCAGAGGGTGGACATCACCTCTGCCAAGCACTGCAAACAGCGGCAGGAAGGTGTGCCAGACACTGCCAAAGGGAAGCTGGCTTCTAACCCCCATAAGCCCGCCCCCAACAACACACCTCCAACAAGGTTCCAATTCCCAAACTGCCATCAGCTGGGGATCGAGCACTCAGAACACATTCGTTTGTGGGGGGCACCTGGATCAAACCATCACACTTCCCATCTACCCAGCAAGCCCTCTACCCCATGCCGCCGCCTCTCTGAATTATGTGACGAACTGCATTCAAGCAAACACAGACTAGAAATCCCCTGAAAATACTCTGCAGAATCCTAAAAAGTCGCTCCATAAATTAAAGGCAGAAGCTGTTTGGTCTCCTGGGGTCACTTACTCTACCATTCCCCTGAGCCTGTCACCAGGTCACTAACACAATCCACGACCACTGTTTCCAGGACACGTGGCTTCCTGCCCTTCTCCACGGCCGCACATGCGCACAAGGCACGTGCATATTCGCACGCAAGCGCGCAGTTCTCTTCGGCCCCCATCAGAAGCACATAAAACAGCACCACACAGACGGACGGGGAAACACGTTCTGATTTATGTCAAAACAGAGCTGGGGGAGCAGGCCCTGCCGTCTGTGTTTGTGCTGAGAGCTTCCTTGGAATCTCAGCTTTGGGAAACAGAAAGCTGTTGGTAGGAAAGCACCTTCCCTGGGCCCCCGAGTGTGGCTTCAATGGAATCAACTGCAGATGGCGATGTCGGTGAAAACTGGGGACCCAGGCCTCCCTTGAGGTGCGGAGACAAGCAGGACTCAGGTTCCCCTCTGAGGAGCCCACTGGGAGGACTGGGGCCCTGCAGCCCCCAGACCCTGTGCCCAGAGCCTCCAACCCTACACATATGCACTACCACTTGCAGGATGGTGAAGGACGGGCCTTCCCCACAAGCTCTGCCTGTCCAGCCAAATATGTCCAACCAAACAGTGGCAGCCCCAAGGCCATTTTGGAGCTATGGCCTTCTTGCTCAAAGCCCTGATTGACGGGGACGTCGAGGAGGAGGCTGCCTTTCCAGAGGAAGGCCTAACACCTGCTCCTCTTCCTCCTCTTCCCTCTCCCTAACCCCTGGGCTAGGAGCCTGGCTCAGAGCCCACGGGTTCCCTTGGCTCCTGGCTTCTGCAGCTGCAGGTGAGCCCAGCCCTCCCTTGTCTTCTGAGGAAAATGTGGGCTGCTGAGCCACCCCTGGCCTCCTTCTGGCCCACAGCTGTGTGCGCGTGTGCCGCTCTCTGGCTCGGAGGGTTCTCGAACACTGATCTCCCACCCTTACTCCTAACTTTGAAGTCTGCCCAGCGGCTGCTCCTGCGCAGGTCTGGCCTCTGACTGCTGGTAATTCTCACATCTCTGACTCTCCTGAGCCCAGCTTCCCTTGACCCTTAGCTCCTTCTCCTCTTGAAACTCATTCAACCTTTGAAAGGCCCAAATTGCCTCTGCAGGACTGGGGAAGGGCCTCAGACCTCCCCCCTCCAACTTGAAGCAGCAGACTGAGTGTGTGGAGGGGGTGGCACTTCTCAGCTTCTGGGTCACATGAGCCCGTTCCCTTTAATACGCTTATTCTGGATATATGGCTGCGTGTCTCCCACGGGACAAGAAGCTCCCGGAAGCCTATGTGGCCACCCCTCCCCTCTCCATGGCTGCTGTCACACAGATGGGCCCCAAGGCTTTGAGGACTGGCTCAATTCAAGATTCTGAGTGACATTTCTTGAGAGGGAAACCAGGGGCCTGCCCTCCTCAGACGAGTCTCTCGGCTTGGCACACTTCCCCGAGAGCCAGCCAGCAAGGCATGGGCACAGGGAGAACGCTCACCCACATCTTGGGAAGTTGAGGGGTCCATTCCCACTGCTGCCCCCCAAAGCTTCCCCCTGGGAGCTTCTAGTAATGGCTCTTCTGCCCTCTTCTCCAGGAGCCTGCAGGCAGGAGCCCTCCAGCCTGGGAGGTCCTTGAGGGGACAGAGAGGGTGAAGTTCAATTCAGCCAGAGTGTTGCGCCCCAGCCCCCCCAAGAAGCAAGCAAGGTGGGAGGTAGGAGAAGGAGCCCACACCAGACAGGACAAGGCTAATGGCTGGCCTGGGAACAGTGTCAAGCCCTAGGGCTGGACACGTTGGAATGTAGAGTGGTCTTGCCTGAAGGTTTGGATAGAGCTGGGGCTGGGGCCTCACTGAAAGGGACCCCCTGGGCCTCTGGGCCCCTCATCTGTGTTTATGGAACAGGCACCTAGGCAGCTCCGTGGCCACCGCTCGCTGTCACACGCTGGAGCAGCCCCTGCGGCCTGCAGCTTTGTTCCCAGCAGACTTCTGACCCACTGCAGACAGAGGCACCGCAGCGGCCCATGACTCTGGGGTGGTGCAGCCTACACAGACCTGGGGCCCCAGGACAATCCCTCCGCACTGCACCGTAAGTTTTGGTGGGGGGTTTCTGGGCTCCAGCAAGCTCGGAGCAGCAGGTGCAAGAGACACAGCCGCCAGCAGCACAATCCCCTCCCCCCCCGTCTGCTCATAGTGGTTCAGTCCAAGCCCCCCCGCTCACAGTGGTCCAGTCCAGGCCCATGGGGCACAGCTTCCCCACCTTAGCTCCAGGAGGATTGTTAGGGTGAGAGGTCTTGTCTGAGAGAAGGGAAGGGAGCCATTCCGGAGGGGGGGCCGGGTTGGCACTTTCAGGGCTTTGTGCAACTCAAGGCTCTCGCAATGCTCCTGCCTGCCACCCATCAACACACCCAGGAGCCCAACAAGACCCTGTCAACCCGGAGAAACCAGAACCCTGCTGGACTTGGAAGGGTGTTAGGCACCAGCTCAGCCCCGTCCCTCCCAGAGAGACAAAGCACCTTACTGCGCCACAGGACGATTTCTGAGAACCGCCATAGATACTGACTCACAGCCCGGTCACCCAGGCCTCTGCCTGACCACATACAACCAACCAAAATGCACAGACGCTAACAAGCAGGCGCACACACGTAAACTAAACACAGGCACGGGCAGGTGTGACCGTGGCAGGCACACACTTTCTGCCTGGTCCTCATTGGTTCTTAGGTTACTTTCTATTGGGGTTGCAGGCAGCTGCTCAAAGCCTGCAGTGGGGTGCCCCCAGCCTCTCCGACACTGATCTCCCCAGCAATGACACCGCTTATTAATGGCCTCGTGGCCAGGCTACGAAAGGATCCATTATTGCGGAGACCAAGATGGTCACGTTATAGAAGGGCAGCAGCTGTCCCGCAGGCTGACAGCTCCCAGGGAAGAGACTGAATTAGACAATGGAGCACGGGGGAGGGGGCGAGGGGATAGCCTCAGTTTCTAGCAGTTACTCCATTTTGGTCTGAGGTTTTGTGCAAATCACTCAGGAACATTTGAGACATGGTAGCCATAACGTAAAACAGAAAGCTTTTACAGAAAGAGCAAAAACAAAAGCCCTGTCACCAGGATAAGTGGGAAAGGGGGTTGCGGTATTTCCTGGATGGTGCTCTCCCATGACCCCACGCACTGACCAGTGCAACATTGGCACATGCACACTCACACAGCAGGAGCCTCCAGAGGAACATCCAAGAGGAGCCACTTCCAGGCAAACAGGCCCACTGTTAGCAGGGGACATCCTGCAGAGAAGTTATGCACCCTTCATACTGTCCAGGGGGGAATTGCAGACAGTAACACTACTTCCACGCGGTGCTTCTTAGTGAAGATTTAGCAAGCAACAAGAACCATACCTGGGGCTGGAGAGATGGCTCAGCAGTTAAGGTGCTTGCCTGCAGAGCCTAAGGAGCTGGTTTCAATTCCCCAGTGCCCACATAGGCCAGGTGCACAAGGGGGTACAGGCATCTGGAGTTTGTGTGAAGTGGCTAGAGACCCTGGCGTGCCCATACCCTCTCTGTGTTGGGGGTGGGGTGGGTGGTGGGGTGTGTATCTCTGCTTGCAAATAAATAAAATGTTTTTTAACTATACCTTTTAGAAGTACTCATGCAGCCTGAAGCTCTGGGGTGGGGAGGGTCACTTGCCAGCTGTGGGTGTTGATTGTGAGTGGAAGACCCACAGAGGTCACAACACAAAAGGGCCCGGCACCAAGTGGGTCAATTATAAACCAGCGGCCGGCACAGCCCTGCACCAGGATTCACGCAAAGAAAATTGTGGTGAGGAACAAAGACAGAGGCACGAGCTGCCTGCGCGCTTCAGTCCACTGACAAGAGGAGGGAAAGAAGCTGCCTGTGCCCGTGAGCAGGACATCGTGTCTCAGCGTCCCTCAAGCTCAGCCTTTGTGTTCTAGTTTCTGGTGGAAGCCAGGCTGAGGATGCTGTCCGGCTGGGTCCCCAGACCTGTCCCCAAAGCATTGCAGGACCTGGGCAGAGTCCACATTGATGCCTGACAGCTGGGAGAACCCTACCTACCCAGAGTCCTCCTGTCCCTGCTGCCAAGAGAGCCAAGGAGGGTCAGAGGAGAGCCTTCCTGAGCACAGCCATCGCCCCCAGAAGGGACAGCCTCACCAAACTCAGTGTCCTCACTTGAAGGAACCATTTCTCAGCTGCTCGCCTTCAGTGAGACGTGTTATATGGAGACATAAAGGCTCCTCTTCCACATCCGCGGTGCTCAGGGATTGTGGCTGTATCAGCAGCAGCTGATCCCCAGATTTCAAAGTGACACCATCACTTCTGGCCCTCCACAGTGTGGCCTGTGCACAGAAGCCAGGCTGCTCATTGGCATTCGGGCACTGGGCCCCTTAAGCGCTGTAAATCTGAGGCTGCTGACAGTTAATCTCACACACCGTGAGCTTCCAGATCCTGAGCCGGAAAAGCACAGTCTCCAGAGACCCAGCCCTGCCCCCCACCCCAGGATCAGAATGGAGTCTGGCTGGGGGCATAGGCGATCTCCCTCTGCTCCCCAGTGGGGGCAACAGAGTGGGGACACTCCAGCCAGGGCATGTTGACAACCAGGCAGAAGGGCTAACCGGAGAGGGGAGGAGCTCTTTATAACAGTTGATGGGGACAAGGACATCCATGACAGATGAACTGCTTCCTGCACCAGGTCCCAGAGGCAAAACTTCCCTCAAAGTGAACAGCAGATGTTTCAAAAGGCAAGAAATATAGCCACAACATTCTAGAAAGAAATATGGGCGAAAACATGTGACTTGGAATAAGGCAACGTTTTCTTTGTTCCCACATCAAAAAGTAAAAGGCACTTTTAAAGAAGTAAACAAACTAGACTTCATCAAAATTCAGACATCCTCTCACAGTGGCTGCCAATACCTGCACAATAGATGCCACCATGTATGATGAGTACTTTAGTCCCAGCACTAGGGGGCGTGGTGGAGCTCCCCTTGAATCCCAGCACTAGGGGGCGTGGTGGAGATCCCCTTTAATCCCAGCACTAGGGTCATGGTGGAGCTCTCCTTTAATCCAGCACTAGGGGGCAGAGGCAGGAGGATTGCTGTAAATTCAGGGCCACCCTGAGACTACGTAATGAATTCCAGGTCAGCCTGGGCTAGAGTGAGACCCTCCCTCGAAAAAAAAAAAAAAAAAAAAGAAGTCCTGGGAGCTGACTGTAGTGGCACAAACCCGTGATGCCAGAACTCAGGAGACTGAGACAAGAGTGTTGCTGTGAATTTAAGGCTAGCCCAGGCTACATAGTGAGTACTAGTCCAGCCTGGGCTACTTAGTAAGAATTTACATATAAAATTATTTTAAATCAGTCTTTAAAAAACTCACTGGAATAAAAGGAGCCATTTACTGTGAAAGCAGGGCGAATCCTTGTTCTCCTTCACTGAGCGGGGCCCAGCAGCTCAGGAAGCTGCCTCTGGGCCCGAGAAAAGTGCACCACCTTGGCCCAGGGGCCCTGGGGCCCTGGGGTGAGGGTTGGGGTTCTAGGCCCAGAGCCGTGATTATAGCACCAAGATCCTCATTCCTGTGGGCTGCGTGGTGGCCTGGGCCTTCCTTCCCCCAGAGGCCGAGGGCTGCCCTCCTGACTCAGGTCCCACAGCACTGCTAGGCCCTGGCTGACACTTCTCCGGGTCATGCTTGTGACCTCCCTCTTTGGCCCCACCGGGTGAGGAGAACCAAGCTTGGACTCGGCCTCGGGTCTTGTCCCCACCGTCCCCGTGACCACTGCTGTCCCTCCCTCTACCTTGACCACCCCAACGTGGGTGTCCTGGGGGTCAGAGCCTTTCCAAGTCGGCCCTGATGCCAGGCTCCTTGAGGCAGGAGGCTGTGGTTCCAGTTGGAGTGTGTTTTCCATGCTTGGCCCCAGCGGGTGCCATAGGGCCCCTGCTTTGGAGTGATGTCACTGTTCCCTTCCTCCCAGCCGGGGCAAGTATGCTCCGCTGCCACGACTGTCTGCCTCGTCGCAGGCGGCCAGGAGAGACCGAGTCCTCTGAAACCATGAGCCAAAATAAACGCTTCCTCCTTAAAGCTCTTCCCTCGGGCACTTGGTTCGACGACACAATACCCTCTCGGTCAACGTCCAGTCCTGCCTGGCCGTGAACCCTTCCAGGAGGCGCCTGCTTGGGCTTCAAAGTGCAGCAGCTTTGAAAATCCTACACGTGCACTTGCTGTCCTGCAGTGACGGGTGAAGGAACGGTGCCACCCGATGGGAGAGGCACGTCCTGCTCCCCGGGGCGCCTCCAGGAAGTCGGGGGTTGTTTCCTACGGTGGTTTGAATGGAAAACACCCCCATAACCTCCTGTGTTTGTTATTAGGCCTCATACTTAATCTCCAGCTATGGATGGAGCCCTTGGGAGGTGGAGCCTTGCTGGGGGAGGTGAGTCTCTGGCTGGCGTTACAGCTCAGCCCCATGGGCCACGGTAGCTCAGCCCTCTTTCCTGCCTGCTGATGGGAGGTGACACCTGTGTCTGCCCCTCCACGCATCCCCGCCTTGGTGAAACTCCCTGGAAGCGCTAAGTCGATGTGAACCCTTTCCTTCACCGCTGCTTCTGTTCTGGTGCCGCGTCCCAGCCATGAGAAGGTGTCTGCACTGACCTGTGTTCACGACGCTTCGCCCAAAAACCCGAAGCATGACAATGAGGCAGGACTGTCCCTGCCAAGAGAAGGCTAAGTGCCCAGCTGGGTACAAGAGGCTCGGCTTAAGACACATCTGAGGATAGATGCCCAGTAGAGGGATAGCTGGGTCATGGTCGCAAAATAAGACAAACTTTGTCACAGCCCTTGAATACCCACCTCAGGCAAAAGATAAGACCCTGCTGCTGAAGATTCCACAGACTGACGTCACACAACACTGAGAGACCCTGCTGAATCCAGAAACGAAATCGGTTCCCAGATGGGCAGCCTGGGTAAGGCCGGAAGGTGTTGCACGAGCTGCCAGGGGAACCAGACCTGAGAAAGCAGGGGACATCCTCAAACTACACCCACCGATGGCCTGAGAATGCAGAACACACTGCTATAAGGCACAGACAAGAAGTGCCCATCTGTGCAATGGTGGCGCTCAACCAAGGTGGGTGATCAACAGCTGGCTAATTGGCTATGAGATCTGCTCAGAGGCAGAGAACCCCTGACTGGTACGGGGACCCAAGGTAACCTTGAATGGGGACCAAGAACCCCATCTCCGTGGGGAAGTCCTCACTAACCACAGGTCCTCAGAAAGGCTACACCCTCCAAATGCTCACCAACCTAGCAATATTTGTCTCAATTGACCAATAATAATCTCACTCTCTGCTGGAGACTCTGTATTTTTCAGAAAGCAATGAGAACCGGGGACAACCGAACTCCACCAAAGGGACCTGATTTGACAGGGGACACCCAAACAGGAGAAGATCCACCTCAAACCCACCATTTAGACCCCTAACACAACCTCTAAGGAAGTGGGATGACGAGCAGAACATCTATTCCCACAGCAGGCAGATAACCTGAGGAAGGACAATGGAGAGAGGCACCAAGGGTGCCCAAAATTGTCCAAAACACAAATCCAGAGACTCTTAAGAACCTAATAACTATGCAAAATGTAAACTCACCCACCATGACTCAGGGAAATTTGCAGAAGAGGTGGTGGAAAGAATGTAAGAGCCATGGTGGGGAGAATAATGCATAAAAGGAATACCATCCTGGTTTCAATGGTTTTCTCTAATAATTTGTGATACTGAGCATATTGTTATATACATATATATACATATATATATATATATACACTTTTATTCCAATAAAAAAGTTTTAAAAAATTTAAAAAGACATCTGAGCCCCTATGTCAACAGCTGTCTGCCAAGGCTCACTAGGTTGGAGCGCCACCGTGTGGCTCCTGATGGCATCTGCAGCAGGGCTGGACCACGGACCAGGGGGCCTCCAGCTCCCTTCTAGAACAATCCTGTGCTGAGCTTCCTGGCAGAGGCTGTGCTCATGGACACTGGAGAAGGCAGGAGCCACGTACTGTCATGTACATGGGCCTGGCCGACACCAAAGGCCAAGACGGTGCTGAATATGTGACTCTCAGAATGGGCCTTCGAATGTGATGGGAAAGATGCGAATCATCCCTGCCTCCCTCCTGCTGCCATCTTCGCAGGGGCTCCTCTCCAGAACAGCAGCCTGGGCAAGGGGGGGAGGCAGAGGCTCCCTGAGCGGCCCACCACCAAGAACCAGCTCATTCTCTACCAAGGCACACTCGCCCCACCGAAGAGCAGACCCCCTCATCAGGGGACTCAGCTCAGTGAGGAGTGCCCAGCCCATGGCCGGTCCTCTGTTCCTGCTGGGAGCCTCCCCAGAGAGGACGCACACACACAGCACATCCATGGTGCTGAGCCTGCTGAGGTGGGCTTATGAGACGTACTTTCTTCCCTTGGGGATGGGGAACTCTGCTGGGGTGTGTGTATCTCCTGGAGCACAGAGACCGACTGTGACGGGTTGAGGCTTCCCTGAGGAAGGTGTGGGAGGGATGCCCACTTGGGGACGGACAGAAATCTGGGTCCTCATCACCAGGGTTGCCTACAGGTTGAAGAGGAAGTCTTCTTCCAGTGTGGACTTCCTACAGCCAGGAGGGGTCACGGCCTCCTCGGGAGACCATTTCTCTCATCTCTCTTACCACCTGTGAGAAAAGAGAAATCTCATATTTCTGATGAGACCTTTCTCTGGGCATCCAGAAATGGAGAGAGAGAACTCCTATTCTACCCACTATGGTCCCACACAGACACCCAGGCTCTGCTGGCAAGAAGAATCCATTCTCGTCTCAAAGAGCGTCAGCCTGCACAGGCCACCAAACATACATAAAGGAAATGCTGCCTCCGGTGGACAGATGTTGTCACCTACCTGCAGGCCATTGCATGGACTCCCTAATGTCCACAGAAGCTCCAGGGCATGCTGTCTCCTCTCCGGACCCTTCTTCTTGTGTTCAAAGGCCCTGCACAGGGTTGTCTTCAGCCACCATTGCCGGCTGCAGCTCTCAGGAGGGACCCATCTCTCGCGGCTCTTCTAGGCCAGGTGTCTGGCACCTCTGTGATTTCTGGGGCTGCTGCGATCTGTTTCCTCCGAGGCCCCCTTCCTGAGACCCTGCGCCCTCACCTCAAGTGCCCTTACTGTGCTCCCTGAACCTCTGATGACCCCACTGTGCTCCCAGTGGCCCGAGGCCAGCCTGCCTGGCCAGGAGGGAGGAGACCCGTGGAGGCTCTGACTCTCATTGTCCCTACAGAGATGTCAATGGAACAAAACAAGGTTGAGTGTGGGATCTGTCCACCAGTGAGTGCTCAGGACCAGGGAGGGACCCAGCATGACGACCTGGGCCCAAGTGTCACAAGGAAGCCTCCGGGGATGTCCCAGTGCATCTTCCTATTTCCTCCAGAACGAAGGTCACCACGGAAGCCACAGCCTTCATCTTGCCATGGGTTCGAGGACAGACAGTTCCTGTAGGAGCACTGACGGTCACTGTGTGGTCCCAGGGGGGCTCCGGCATTGGAGCGTCTCTTAGCCCTGCTCGGCAGGGAACGTCACACATCCCCGTGACCAGGATGGGAGCTGCTCCGGGGCTAAAGGACCCCGGGGCCCAGCAGCCACAGCCAGGCCTCTCCCAGAGAAACACCAGTCAGCAAGACCAGTTCTGGTCCTGGTTCACCCCAAATGGACAGTGGGTGCAGCTTGCAGCACCCAGTCCCTCATCCTCCACAGGATGGCACATAAAGCCCAAACCCTGCCAGGTCCTCAGGATTGAGACATAATGTCCCATGCTTTTGCTGGCACCTGCTGCTCTCTGGTCCCAGGAGAGGACAGGAGTTCGCCTCTGTGGGGGGCTGGAAGAAAGAGACACAGAGCACATCGTCAGGGGGCTGAGGGGCTGGGAGTGTGATTACTGATCCCCAAGAAAGGACCTTGTCGCATGTCCTGGAGAGTGGAGCCTGAGGTCAAGGGGAAGAATGCCAGCGAGCGCCACATGTCCTTGTCTCTCGTGTGAGCAAGGCGTAGTGCCAAGCGTGGCAAGCAGGCTGTGTCTGCAGGCAGAGCAGGGGCCCGACACTCTGCTACCCTACACATTAGTGCCATCCCTGTGACTGCGGGTAAGCCTAGTGTGTTGGGGACCCAGGACCTGAGCTGAGCTGGAAGCTGCCAGAGAAGACAGGAAAGTCACAAAACAACTTTCTGCTGCCCCAGAATAGACACCGACTTCTGCCTAGGTGCTACACATGCTCCTGGGAGACTGGGTGTGTGGGGAGGGGCTTCTGGGATCTGAGGGGTGGGCACTTTTTGACCATGCCCACTGGAAGCCCCAGGAATAGCCTTCTGGTTCTTGGAAGGCAGGTGGGCAGCCAGCTTCCTACACGGTAAGGACCACCATGGTCTTCCAGGAAGAGAAGCAAGATCCTTGCCAGAACATTCCAGCCCATGAAGTACTCACCAGGTCAAGGTGCCAAGGCCAGCTATGACCAGAGAATGAAAGCTAGGGAAAAAAACAAGAACAAAAATAAAAACTGAAAAGGAGAGGGGAGGATGGAGAAACAGAAGGAGAGAGAAAGAAAAAAAGAGTTTAAAGTGTTTCTGGTAAGAAATGACCTATGATAATAGACAGAGAGAGACATGGCCAGCTGGAGGGGTGGACACGGTCAGGACATGTGCGAGGGACGCTGTGAGAATCCCCAACCTCAGAAGACAACGCCACCTCAAGAGATACCAGAGGACTAGGCACCACCTGAAGGACAGCTGGGGACCCCACACCCTGCTCAGGCCTCTCAGAGAGAGAATGTCACAGGATAATGAGGTCGACAGCCGCACGGAAGGACATTCCAGGTGACCAGCAAATATACAGCCCCATTATAGGCGACAAATTGTACCCACACCCTGAACAGATTTGACTGAAAGGGTTGTGTTGGTGGGGGTGGTGCCAGGCCATCTTGGACAGAGGAGAAAACCAAGCAATCCAGCAAACTTGGCATTGTTCTATCGTTAGATACAATCAAGTGTCCTCAGATGAAAATGCAAAATGAACAGACATAGAGTCCAAGGGAGACTCTGGCCTCTTGGGAGTGTGCACCCTGAGACTGTGTCCCTCCAGGCCTTGGGCGTTTACTTGAGGCCTGCTAGGGAGCGGCCAAATGCCCAGTAGATGGCGCTGAGAAGGGGTGGGAATGGCTGAAGTGGCCAGCTCAGGGACTACTGTCTAGCGGGCAGAGAATGCCTGCCAGCCCTTGCAAAGGCTGGCGATGAGCTGACTTTTGGGGCATCTTGCCCTAACACCACCTCCAGGTCTCTTCAGGAAGAATGAGACAGGAAGATGGTTCCCATCCTAAGAATCAAGCCAACAAATGACCCCAGAAGCCCCTGAGTTAGTTAGCAGCAAATCACAAAGGAGACAGAACCATCCTGAAAGCAAGCTCACGGGGACAGGGTTCTCTGGGTGCACACCCTGTGCCCTGAGGGTGGGTCTCAGAGACCACGTCCTTCTACCAGAAACCCAGCCAGATGGACGGACGTGGTGAACCTGGACTACTTAATGCTTCCGCAGTACCCAGGGACCCTTGTTCTGTCAAACACATATGGGTCCAGACAGGGAAACTGAGGCCATGAAAGGCTGGATCATGTGGGGGGCTCCTAGCTGTAGCCGACTCCCACTGACCAGTGTCTCTTTCTGCTCAGTCCCACCCTGTTAGGGCACATGGCCTCGTGGGGACCCTGGAAGGCCAAGCCTGCTCTCCCTCCAGGGCCAGTGCTGGGTGACCTCTGTGGCTGTGATCTTGTGGTCTTGTATTTAAAAGCCCCATAGACAAGCCCAGCGCCCCAATTCGTTTCCTTTACCTTTTCCTCCAGTTCCTTTATTTGTCTCTTCTGCATTTCTATCCTCTCTTCCAGCTCTTTAATCCTCTGCCAAGTGAAGGATGAAGAGCTTCAGTAATTATCATATTTGAAAAACCAACCCAAAATTTCGAGATTTCCCCTCTCTTTGATTGTTGGACAAACAACCACAGGCCGCTGGCATGCTGGCCCAGCCTTGAAACGCTAGCTAGCTCCAGCTGGCCACTCTCCTCAAAGAGAGTAGAATGTCTTCTCCAGTCAGGGCCACACCTCCTGTGACCAGTATCCGGTCAGGTCAGAAGTCATGGTGGGAAAGAGGAAGGAACAGAAAGGAATTCACCCAGCATCCTTCCCAGGTCTTTATGACAGAGGTCAGAACCACCTGCCAGGACACTTTCCTTCTGAGGCTGAGGCCTGGGGCCCTGGAGACAGCTGAGCGCTGACCACAAGCCACTATGAAGTGAGTGGGCAGGAGTGATCCTCCTCACCCTGACTGCCCTGAACTCTAAAGAGGCCCAAGGTGGGCTCCAGGCATGTCCTGGAAGCTGGTAAACCCTGTCACTCGGCATTGGCACAGGAAAGGTGCTCCCAATGAGTGGGCTTATCTGAATTTCTAAACTGGACAGTTGGTGTTGGGGGGGCATTCCCCTGAAGACACTTTCAGACCAACTCATTCAGTAGCCCCAGGCTGGCCTTGAACTCATGGTGATCTGACTACCTCTTCTGGGATTAAAGGCGTGCACCAGCACACCTGGCGTGTGATTAAGATTTTTATTTGAGGACTGAAGAGATGGCTCAGCAGTTAAGGCACTTGCCTCCAGTGCCTAAGATCCTGGGTTCAATTCCCCAGGTCTCACATACACCAGACCCACAAGGTGGTGGCCCTGGTGCGCTGTCTCACTCTCTCTCTCTGCTTGAAAATGAATAAATGAAATATTAAAAAAAATTTTATTTAAGAAGGCAGATTCCCCTTGAGACTGGCCATTTGCTGTTTGTGGATAAGGTTAATGAAAGGACTCGCACATGCCTGCGATCATCCGCTAACACTTACCCTCAGGAGACCAGATGTCATGTGGGAGACCTGGAACCAGGGACCCCAGGGGAGCTGCCACCCACCAACCCCAGGCTTGAGAGGCTGGGCATCAAAGGGCGTGGTCACGGGAGGGCATGGCCGTGGGAATGGCTGGATCCCAGAAGTCAACCCCTGCCAGTCTCCCCGCCACACCTGCTGGGCCATCTGCAGCAGCTCCATGCGCTCCCGCAGGATTTGCGCATCGCGCTCCCTCAGCTCGCTCATGACCTGGCGCTTCCACTGCTCCACGGCCGCCTTCAGCTTGTCACGCTCCTCCTCTGACAGCAGCTCGGCCACCTTGGCCCCGGCCTCCTGCTGCAGGGCATCGTACAGCATGGCTTCCAGCTCCAGGATGTGCTGGGGGCGAGGAGATGGCCAGAGACTGGTGTTAGCCCTGTTCTTCTCAGGAGTGGGCTCGCCCTCCCCAGGGAGGACAGCCTCACTTCTCAGGGGGATTCAGATAGGGAGGAGGTGCATCGGAGCTGGGAAAGACCTGGATGGAGTCTCATGGACCCCACACTCCCAATCCAGCAGAAAGCTCTGCTGCCTGGCCTGGGCTCTGAAGGGCGAGCCTGGTGGGAGGTGAGGCAAAAGCACCATAGCTGGAGTGAGCCCTGAGGTCTCAGGACACCGTGAAGGGGTTTACATGGCCATCGCACCCCTCCCCTTTCTGAAAATCACTTCAGGCCCTTGCTAACCAAGTCTGACTGCCCAGGGTTCCATGATCCATCTTCAGGTCTCAGCTACTCTGTCTTTAGCCAGAGGCAGCTGGAGAGCTGGAGTTCATCTATAGTGGCGTGTTCATATTCTGTCTCTCTCCCTCTCTCCCTCTCTCCCTCTCTCTATCTCTCACCTCCTCCTCTCCCGGGATGGATGTGTCTGGGGAGCTGGAACAACAGGCTTGCACCAGCACCACCACACCTGGACATCTGGCTTGGGAGTATTTTCAGACTTTCTCTTCAGGAATTTTTACTCTGGGGTTTTGTTTGTTGGGGACAAAGTCTCATGCAGCCCAGGCTGGCCTCTAACTCCCTATATAGACTTTGTTGACTTTGAACTCCTGATTCTCCTGCCTCAGCCTCTTAATTGCTGGGATTATAAGCATGTACCACAGTGCCTGATTTTCTTCAGGAAATTTTCTGATATAATTTTTTGGGTGGGGGAAAACAATTCTATAATTCTCATTTTGATGGGCCCTTTCTTCCCTCCAAAATATAACATATTCAGAAATATGGTCTCCCTTCTCTTCAGGCAAAATAATGATAAAATTCCTTTTAGTTTACTAGAAAATTTAAGGAATTAAAAACATCCTCATGGAGTCTGTTACCCAGAATTATCTACACAGCCACAAAGCATACTATCACAGTGAACTCAGGCACTGCTCCTGCCTCAGCTACTGGTCCTCAGAGAAAAGGGTGTGGTTGGCTCAGAAGCCTTCCTCTTATTGTTTGTTTAATGGCAGAGATGGAGCTTAGGGCCTCAGAATGCTAGGCCAGTGCTCTACCACTGAGCCCCAGACCCAGACCCTGAGCTCCTTCCTCTTTAAGTATGTGTTATTGAGGATGGCTTAGAATTAACATCACCGATGGTTCTCCTAGCCTGCTAGAGGAGAATCCAGTAGGACTTTCTCTACCGACAAGGACACTAGTAAAGGGCAGGACCTACTTCTCCTGAGCTCAGACAGCCACCAGCCGGCCCCACTGTGTTTTGCATAAGCAGTGGCCTACAGCAGCCTGTCATCACCATCTGATATACAGCCTTCTGAAACCTCATCACCACCACCTTCATCACCACTACCACCACCACCACCACCATCATCACTATTATCACCATCACCATCATCACCACCACCATCATCACCATCATCATCACCACCACCATCATCATCACCATCAACATCATCATCACTGCCACCATCACCACCATCACCATCACCATCATCACCATCACCACCATCATCACCATCACCACCATCATTATCACCATCAACATCATCATCACCATCACCACCATCATCACCATCAACATCATCATCAT
>PVHP010040198.1:0-15997 GCA_004024765.1 Zapus hudsonius | reverse complement strand
TCTCTCTCTCTCTCTCTCTCTCTCTCTCTCTCTCTCTCTTTCTCTCTCTCTCTCTGCCTCTTTCTCTCAAATAAATAAATATAAAAATATTTTAAAATAAATAAATGTGAAGACGTGTAAAACCTACAAAACTTTAGAACGTTGCTGGTAGGGACTAACGGCCTCAGCCAATGGAGACACACGTGGAGTCTGTCTCAGTATTCAGTTAACAGTTCCCTGATTGACCTTGAGGTTCTGAGCCCCGACCAACAAAATCTCGCCTAGTTTGGAAACTCTGGGGCTAAAACTGACATGGCTAGCCCACAAAACATTACAAAACAAAAGGGGAAAGTTGGAAAATGGACGTTACCAGCTATGAAAGCTAAAATGACTGCTCTCAGGAAATGTATGAGTGCAGGCATTAGTGCTATTTACTGGTACAGTTCTCAGAACTGGTGCCAAGGCGATCTGATGGGGTGGGATATTCGTTAAGCAGCTGGTCTGTTTCCATGTGTCCCTGGAAGAGCAAACCTGTGCTCAGCCGGGCACTCTTGGGCTAATGTCAGGACTGAAACTCTGAAATGTGTGGGGAAACACAGGAAAATATGTGTCCACTTTAACACCCAGACTTCAACTATATATATTGTTTTTGTTTTTTTGAGGTAGGGTCTCACTGTAGCCCAGGCTGACCTGGAATGCACTATGTAGTCTCAGGGAGGCCTTGAACTCACAGCAATCCTCCTACTTCTGCCTCCTAAATGCTGGGATTAATGGTGTTCACCTCCATGCCTGGCTTAACAAATTTTTTTTAATGTTTTGGGTTTTTTGTTTGTTTGTTTGTTTTGAAGCAGAATCTCACTTTAGCCTAGGCTGACCTTGAACTAATAGTGATCCTCCTATCCTAGTCTCCCCAGTGATGGGATTTAAGTCATGTGCCACTAAGCCCTGCTCAAAATTTAAATATTTTTACACTCAACTAACACTTCTTCTAAGCATGTCGGTGAGTTTTTTAGTCTCCCCAGTAGTCACTGCCGTCTGGAAAAAGGATCTTCTCTGGCCAAAAGTGAGTGTAACACTAACACCTGTGCATAAACATCAGTATTTAAAGAGAAATTTGATGAGTGCATTATATCCATTTCGCCAAATAACAGTAGTAGCTCCGCTCTAGGGCCTTCCAGTGGCTGCCCTTAAATCCAGTCAGCATGCCGCTGGTTACCCCCATATGTCATGCCACTATTGTACCAGTTTACCTCAGGTCTTTTTTTCTTTACTCCCTCTCCTGTTTTTCCCTTCCTTTCTGCAGGTAATCATGGGCCTCAGGGAGGTGGAAAGGATCTCACAGAAGTCGGTGTGTCTGCAGACCTGGCTCCTTTCTGGAGTTCTCGAGGAAAAGCCAATCTTTTCCAGGTTCAGGAAACCCCCCCCCTCCTGGACCGGTGGCATCTCCTCCACCTTCACAGCCACAGGGAGTGGGATCCTTGCTGCTCACTTCACTCTGACACTCTCAGCTCTTGTCTGAACTCTCCAGAAAATCAAGGATATCACCTTTATTTTATTTTAATTTTATTGGGGGAGAGCACACACACAGTCCCTCGCCTTTATTTTAGTCAGTCAAGTGACCTGCTTTCCCATCTATCTCTCCAGCCACCAAAATCACAGACTCCGGGGGTAAGACACGTGCATCGTGACAAGGGCCAGGGCTACTGATCTCCCCACAGAAAATCCAGAGATGTCAGGCTCCATTCCCTCCTCCCTTTCCCTCCCTGGCCCAAGAGCTCTGACAAACCGTTTGTCTTCTCAGAGCTGCTTGTCCTTCAGCCGGCAACAGTCACAGTCATGCCTGCCTTGACGTCTGAGAGCCCTGGACGGAGGCCCAGGAGCCCAGGTGACGACGCCCTTGTGGAAATTTGTAAGTGGATATTATATCATTCTGAACGTGGCTCAAACAACTCATTTGCGGAATTCTCAACACAGAAAAGATCCAAGCCATGGAGAAATAGCAGACAGGTTGTTTAGTCATTGCGTATTTAGCAATTATTCAAACTAATTGACCATATCATAAGGTTAAATAAAATATGTCTATTTTAGAGCTATCTAGGGCTATAACTGTTAGATGCTCAACTTTCACTGTTGGTTTTTTCTACCGGTTGACATTTTTGTGCCAAGAAGACAATATCTACTTTTATTCCTCTAACATATGATCTGTTGACTGAGACTAAGCAAGAGTATACAAATGCTCTTTGAGCTAAACTAATGTTTTATTTGGAATGAGTCCCCAGATTAGGCGCTACTCTTTTCCCAAAACCTTCAGACCTTCCAAGGATGCTGCTTCACCTAGAACCTTACAATACTGGCAGCTGCTGTTACTTTATTAATCTGGTTTCAATTTTTTAAACATTTGGATCCATAGCTTATCTATGGGAACATATAGTTGTTCTATCTTGAATAGTCCAGAGGGAAGATTTACTGAGAAGTTAATTTTGCATCTCCTCCTGCTAGCCAGCAAGTGTGATGTCAGCCAAAGCCAAAGCGAGGAATGGCTGGGAGGAGCAACGTCCTGGGCTGGCCCAGAGCCCAAATATCCACAGGGGACGGGACTGGGGTGTTTTAGAGGGCGGTGGTTCCAACAGCCAGCCTCACAGGGCCAGAGAGAATAGGAGAAAAGTAGGCTGCCAGACCTCAGGGCTCCAAACCAAGAACCCCCTATCAGCCAGATTGGAACCCAGCCATCAACATGAAACCCAATCATTAAGTTATTGGGTCCCAGTTAGAGAGGACTCTTTGTCCTGAGAGTGTGAAGCTGCGGACAGTGGGGACGGGCCGTGACTCAAGAGGCTGCAAGTTTTGTTCCAAACACCAAACCAGGATGTTGTGTGAATAGGCCGAGGACACAGGAGGGGCAGAAGGCCCAACACTGACCTCCTTTTTGGGGAGTGATGACAGACTGTCACATCTTCTTGTGTCTACAGAGGGGCTGTGGAGCAGCCTTCCAATGTGATTGGTCTTATAGAAGAATTCTGGTGTTTTGAACTCAGCCCTCCTTAAGGATTTATTGCACTCAAAGGCCACCCGGACCCAAGTTAGACCTTCACGCCATAGGAGTTTAGACTTTGCTGATCTTTTTAGCTCACAAGAGGCAAAGGAATAGTGTTTATAAGATGGAGCGATTTTTCCCACAGTACTGTTCAAAGCAAAAATCTTACCTGGCAGGGTGGCACGCACCTTGAATCCCAGCACTTGGGGGTGGAGTTAAGATGACCATGAGTTCAGGGCCAGCCTGGGACTACAGTGAATCCAGTTCAGCCTGGGCTACCTCCAAAAGCAAACAAAACAACAACAACAAAAGCCGAAGAATCTTGGTTCTTCATTTCCTGAAGGCCCATGCCCACCTGACCTTCCCATCTCAGAATCGCAGTGTGTCACCTTCTCACAAATATCTGAGGTTGGTTCACACCAAACAGAAAAAGCAGATCGTCGAGGGCATTGGCGGGGCACCTATTCTATGATTCCTGTACCAGGCTCCAAGGGTCAAGAGTAACTAGAACAGCACCTGCCCTCAGAGAGCCGAGGGCCTTGGGAAGCCAACCTTGACCTGGTATGCTAAGTTCAGTAACAACCAGGGAAGAACATAACCTTGAGGAAGGTGTGTGGCAGAGGTTGATTTTATGTGGGTTCAAACACAAACGCCATACCTGAGCTCATATATGTTTCTTGTTTGTGTTTGTTGGTGTTTTTTTTTAAATGTCTGTTTTAACAAAGAATTGAGAAAACAAAGTGAAGAGGATGAGTTTTGTAAAGCCTTACATTTATTCCACTTAGGGGAGGTTAGGTGGGAAAAGGGAAAGTCTGAGAACCAAGGGTGAGGCATGGATATTCCCCATGGTCTAAGGGCCCAGGTTAAAGTTCATGGGCCTGCAGGGAGGGAGGGGCATGAAAAGGGATATTCTAAAAGAGATGTTTTGTGCTTTAAGAACCAGAAGGCAAAACCAAGATATCCTTTCTCACCGTGGCAGGGTCCAGGGCCAAATCCGGAAGGAGCCAGCACACCTGGGTGCAGGGTCCAGGAGAGGGTTGGGCTTGAACTTCGCCCACCTGAGTAATTCCCGCTCTGGGGCAGCTGCTGCTGATAGCAGGGCGGATGTGTGACATGAGCAGAGAAATCACTTTAGGATTTCTCTTGTGAGCCGATTTCTATCTAATTTCCCCACGGTCACTGTGTGTATCTGGCTTTATATTCGGCTTTGCAGGCAAGTGCCTTAAACCACTCTCTCCAGCCCTCAGCTGGTTAGTTCTTCAGTGAAATGGGAAAGGGTTTAGAAAATGTCTCCAAGACAGATAGACATGTGAACTTGTTTTTTCTTGCGTGCGTGCATGCGTGTGCATGGATGCATGTGTGTGTGCGTGAGTGTGCGTGAGTGTGTGTGTGTGTGTGCGCGCGCGCGCGCGCGCGCGTGTGATATGCCTGTGTATTGGCAAAAACATGCTACTGTACAGGAGTGGAGGTCTGGGGACAACCTCAGGATGTTTGTCCTCTCCTTCCACTTCACCTGAGACAGTCTCACAAGCTTCCAGATTCTTCTGGTCCCACCTCCCATGGAGGTGGACACATTGGGATCACAGAAGCATGCAGCCCTTTGTGTATGGCATCTGTGGGCACTAAGGCATTGCACTTGGACCAGCAGGTTTATAAGCAAGCACCTCTCACTAATGAGCCATCTCCCCCACCCCTCTAGCATTCAACAGTCCAGCTAGACTAGCCAGCCAGCAAGGCCCAGGGAATTTCCAGCCTCCACCTCGCAGGCCCTGGGGGAGGATCCCAGCTCAGGTCTTCAACTTACACAGCAAGTGCTTCACTGTCTGGTTTTATAGGACTTATTGGCATGCGGACAATGCAGAGGCCCAGGAAGAGGCCCCTGGGAGAGCTAGGAAGGCAGTGGCTGCAGCCTGGCCAGAGCGTCTAATCAGGACCTGAGAGGGGCCACGCAGAGCTCTGCCAGCCTCAGGAGAAGCCCTGGCAGATGCGCCTCGGCTAGTGACTTTCACATGAGAAACATGGAGACTGCACTAGGGGCTGATAGGGAGGAGGATGGAGACTGGGTTGAAAAGATTCTTAGGAAAGGGAATGAATAGACTTGGAGGCAAGGCATTGTGAGCCTAGGGAACAGAGTTGTATGAGAATGAGTCCTGGCACTTTCAGGAGGACCAAGGATGCGTAGCAATTAGCTCTCCATGCAGCCAAAAATACACAAGGAGAAACGAAGTCCTTATGAAAGCATTCTGAAAGATCAGGGAGGGGATGGACATGTACCGAGCTGTGCTCCATGGCTATAGATTCGGCATGTCAGCGACCACAGGTTTCTAAACTCGGAAGTAAATCAGTACTTCCACTTCAGCCTTGTGACGCATGCTCATTATGAATGTATGCATAAAATACAGGGGGCTTTCTTTTGAAAAATGGATAAGCCTGGAGACGATGATAAAATAAGGGTAGGTATGGCGATGCGCTTCCGTCATCCCAGCATTTGGGAGGCAGATGCAGGAGGATCAGAAGTTCAAGACTAGACTTGACTACATAGTGAGTCTGTGCTACATGAAACTTTTTTCTCAAAACAAAACTAGACATTCAACAAGCTAAAGGAAAGTAAAGAACAGAGCCAGGAGTGGTGGCACACGCCTTTACTCCCAGCACTCAGGAGGCAGAGGTAGGAGAATCACGATGAGTTCAAGGCTCAAGGCCACTCTGGGACTACAGAGTGAATTCCAGGTCAGCCTGGGCCACAGCAAAACCCTGCCTCAAAAAACAAGACCAAAAGAAAAATGAGGAGCAGGAGGAGGGGAGGGGGGAGAGGAAGAAGAAGGGGAGGAGGAAGAAGAAAGAAAAAAGAAAAGGATACACTGGGGAGATGGCTCTTGCTTGCAAACTGTCGGCCCAGGTTCTATTCCCCAGTATCCATGTAACACCAGACATACAAAGTGGTGCATGTGTGTGGAGTTTGTTTTCAGTGGGGAGAGAGCCTGGCATTCCAATACACATACACACACTCTCTCTCACAGTCTCTCTCTCTCTCTCTCTCTCTCTCTCTCTCTCTCTCTCTCTCTCTCTCTCTCATAAAAATCTTTTTTACAAAGAAAGCAAAGGACAAAAGTGTGAGAAAGAAAAATGATATCCTCCAAAATGATAAAGTCAAGTTAAAAAAATAGGGCTGGAAAGATGACTCAGTGGTTAAGTGAGAGACGGCTCAGTGGTTAAGTGTGGATCCTGCGCAGAATGAGGCCCTGGGCGGGGGTGGGGGAACACCACCAAAACGCTGGGCACAAGCACACACATCTAACGCAGTCCTGTGGGGAGCAGAGACTGGAGAATCGCTGAGACTCGTAAATAGCAAGCTCTGAAACCATCTCAAGGAAAGAAGTGATGGGTGAGTGATGGAGAAGGACACCCGGTGTTCTCCAGTCGCTGCGGGCCAGCCTGGGCTAGAGTGAGAGTCTGCCTCAAAGAAACAGATTGAGAAGAGGAGGAGGAGGCAATGAAAGTCAGGCATGAAGGAAGAACGAGCGTCACTTCGAAGTCTCAACAGGCAGAGGAGAGCTGAGTAGGTGTAAGGGAGGCAAGACTTCACCATGAGGTCCACACATCTTAAGACTTAAAGACATGTAAACACTTGTTAATGGTCAAGGGTCATGAAAACTACTTGATGGAAGTTTTACCCATAAGTTAGATACAGATCAAGAGAGGATTACTAAACTGGAAATATATCACACAGAAGGGCCAGCAGCTAGAGAATGAAAACTGAAATGAGAAAGTCTAACACATGGCCTTTTCTGAATTAAATAGCAAGATAATGGTTGAAGAATGTTTAACATATTATTTAAATAATGGCAAATTTCCCCATATATACTGTAAATCAATAAAAAAGACATTTGTTTTCTCGTAAATGCAATATACTTGGCAGAGGATTTTAGTTGCAGACCCTCAGGTTGGCTGTGCCCTGTTATTTGAGAGGTCTCAGGGATTAGAGAGAATACCTAATTCCTCCGGAGAAGAGCCTGCTCTCCGGGGAAATATCTGACGGGGATTAGTTGAAGAAGTGTCAGCCGTAAACCCAGGTCCTGCAAGTCTTCGGCTGGATTGATAGAGATCTCTAGATATCTCTTAGCCAGCTACATGCATCAAAGACAAGCACACAGTTATAGCAGCAGAGAGAAGGAAAAGTCAAGTATCTTAAAAAAAGTCAATTACACTGACAGCAATCTTCCTAGGAGTCACACTGGAGACTGAGAGGCAATGGGATACCTTCAGGGTGCTGGGAACTACTCTAGATGTGCAATTGTAAATCCAGAGACAATAGCTGCCAAGAACTGAAGTGAACTAGACAATGCTGGGTGAATGGAAACGGGCCTGCTCCCTGACAGAAACTACAGCGAGGACATAGGTGCAATGCCTAGGAAGCAAGTCTCCTAAAATCGTCATTAACTGTAGACAGTGAGGTAGTTATAAGGATTTCAAAGGTCCAAACTGTGGCATAAGTCTTCAAAATCTGTAAAGATAGATGAAAACACAAGCAGATGAAAAGGTAAGTTTGCACTGACCTTAATGCAAAGATAGAATTCAGAGATCAACAAAGCCTCTCGAGGTTTCCCATGGGGCTCAGGATGGACTCAGACTGTGAGGATGAGTGTGGCTGGTATCTGGACAGACTCAGATTAAAATGGAATGTTAGCTACTTACAAAATTCTTTGTTGAGATGATTCCTGTGTGTGTGTGCCTGTGTGTGTGTGTGCTCATGTGTGCCTCTATGAGTGTGTGTGTGTGCGAGCACGCACACTCATGAGTGCCTGTGTGTGTATAGTTTCAGCCCAACTATCCGTGGCTCCCTTCAGCTTTCTGCTCTAACTTTGGTGAACAATTAGCTTGGACTTCCTCATCAGTGGGCTTCACCAAGAGGTTTCTATTTCTTTGGCTCCAAGACGTGGCCACAAGGCGTCACAGTGAATACTTGAGTCTTTCTGGCTGGCTGAACGCTACAGCCACTGACAGGCAACTCGGATTCTCCTAGAAGTAAAAGTAATTGGAAGTAATCACTCGTCTGCTTGCTAGTTACCAAACACCAATGGTCCCCAAATTATAGTGTGCTATGTGAGTTTTTAAGCTAGGCATTTGGAATTCTTCGGGGACCCAGTCATAGCTGGTACTTGCATCCTGCCCTAACCATTATATAACTGTTATACTTAGCTTAACTGAGGTAGTATAGATTTGAAATTAGTTATAGTAAAAGTTATATAGATTAGCCGGGTGTGGTGGCGCACGCCTTTTAATCCCAGCACTCCGAAGGAAGAGATAGGTAGGAGTTCAAGGCCACCCTGAGACTACATAGTGAATTCCAGGTCAGCCTGGACTAGAGCGAGACCCTACCTCGAAAAACCAAAAAAAAAAGTTATATAGATTATCTATGGTATCAAATATTTTCAGTGGGAACATAGCCTATAGGCTGCTGGAGAAATCATACAGACGTCATGTCTGTCACCTACACTTATTTGCCAGGTCATCTCAATTTTGTCCTAAACTAACCCCTAGCCCAAGAGTGGATACGGGAGATGGAAAGACCTGCTCAGGGAGCATGGACACTGAGTCCAGTGGGAGCTGGCTCTGAGCCCTCCCCGCTTAGAAGCAGCCCTTACCTTTCAGCCCGACTTCACTCTGTAGAGGGAGCAGGAAAAGGAAGAGGCCAGAGCATGAGGCACCATCAGCCTGCAGAGCTACCAGAGGAGATGAAGGAGCCACATGCTCCCAGGAGAGGAGGATCCAGGAAGGAAGGAGGAAAGACACAGGACAACCCACAGGGTTCAAGGCCCTGAAGACGACGGAGCCATCACTTACTGCCTGTCCAGAAAACAGCGTCTGTTTCAGCTCAGCACCCCCAGTGCTAGGAAACCACTGGGATGGAGCATTCTGGAGAGCTGAGAAATGGAGTCAGACCACAGTGGCTATGGAAAGGGAGAAGAGAAAAATACGGATTCAGGAGACATCAGAGCTCCTGAAGTTCCCAATGGGAAGCCATGGATGGAAAGGCGTGGTCAGCTAGAGAGGGGCATAGGACAAGGTTCAGGTCTGCTGTGCAGCACCCAGCAGGCTCCCATGGTATTTCTTACACTGGGTTTTGGGTGACGCAGACCCTCCACTGTCCCTCCACTCCCCCCACGGAGGTCCAGAGAGGCTTTAGGCATCTGAATTCTGCTGGGGCAATGGCTCTAGGGAGCTCAGTCAAGGAAGGTCACCAGCTGAAGCAGTGTCCTCCATGGAAGGTGCCAGCCAGGGCCCTCCACAGAAGCAAAGAACACCAGGGCAGCTTCTTGAACAACTGGACACCCGAACGCCATCAGAAAGGTTCCAAAGGGCTGCTTGCATCTCAGCCTGGGATGTAAGTACACTGGACAGTATCCCAAGCACCGTGCACTGGGGTGGCTGTTTATGTGGGGAATCCACCAGCCAAGGTGACACTGAAAGCCTCAGTCCTTCTCAACACCTGAGCTGCTCCCTTAGAAAAAAAAACAGCAAGCCTTGGGAGGGGCCCTGACGGTGGGGAAGAAAGAGAAGGCAAGTGAGACCCAGGCGGCACAAGAGGAGAGCTGCAGGGGGGGGGGGGGCTCCTGAGGGCCTTCTCTGCAGACAGTCCAGGCATCGGTTTTCATCCAACTTGTAGATGTCTGAGAAACCAGTGGCCCCACATCACCTAGAGACACATTTATTGCCTTTTTTCATCTTAAGCCTTAAATGAACAGAAGAAAGAGTGTAAGCATCACGTCTCCCATGCAGCATCCTCAGCTTGGTGCAGCTGGGCCTGGTGCTCCTACTAAGATACAATAGTTTGCTTCCCATGGTTTCAGTTACCTACCATCAGCCATGGTCCAAAAACAGTAAGTGGAAAGTTCCATAAATAAACAACGTGCAAGTTTTAAATTGCATACCATTCTAAGTAGGACAGTACAATCTTCTGCTGTCCTGCCCTGCCCCATTCAGAACATGAGCCTTGTCTTGGTGGGTTCAGTATACCCTTGTTGTACACACTGCTGATCTGAGGGCCACCCGTAGCTCTGTGATCAGATCCAGTGTGGGGATGTGGTACTGGTTGCATTCAAGAAATCCCCAATATAGTAGAATAATGCCACATCATTCCCAGAGCTCCACCTCATCACTCAGGCACTGCCTTATCTGGCTTCCTTGCAAGAGAACAATGGAGATATTTTAAGAAAGAGACCACACATAACTTTAAAAATTTTAATAAATGTATTGATTTTTTTATTTTTAATAAGTAGAAACTTTGTATGTACAATTCATGTGTTGGGACCAATGTTTCCCTCCTCCCTGCCCTCATTCCACTGAGGGCTCCTCAGTGGGATTGCTGGAATGTTCCATGGCTGTTATGAGTTGTGTGAGCAACAGATGGTTAGTGTCGGGGAGGGGCGATGCCTCTGGATATCCCCCCCACTATGGCTCTTACAATCTTTCTGAGTTTTAATTATAAAACTGAGTTATAATTATTCTATTATGAACTGCCACAAATCTCTTGCTGTGCCTAATTTATAGGTTAAACTTTACCATGTGTGTATGTACAGAAATAAGCAGCACATTGTACACAGATCTCAGGACTACCTATGGGCTCAGTCATCCAGAGGGTTCGGGACCACGTCCCCTGAAGATAAGAGGAGATACTGAGATAAATAGGGAAAGAGCATCAAAGATACAAGAAATGACCATAGGTTCCTCTCCTCTCCCTCCATGGGCAGAAAGAGTCAGGGAGAGGAGGGATGGCCAGTATGGAAATGTTTACCTCCCACCTCCTTAGCACGGCGGCAGCCCCCGTCCAAGCTACAAAGCCAGCTCTTTTCCTGGTCGTCTCCCAGCTCTTGGCCAGCCTCCTCCTCCAACCTACCCTGTGCCACCCTGAAGTGCTTCTAAATCTCCACCTTGCAGGGGCAAGCCCCGAGTGCCTTCTGTTCCCCAGCCAGGCCTTCCTGGACCATCTTCATGAGTGTTCTGAGTCAGGCAACTCACAGGAGGCTCACCAGTCAAGACATCACTAACAGATGGAAGGATTTAACAAGCCCTGTGCGCTGGGGTTGGGACTTTACTTATCACCTCATTGAGCCCACGGAGACACTGTTACAGAAGAAATGTCTGCTATCGAGGGTTAAATAACTTCACTTTTGTTTAGAGGAGCTTCTTTTCAAATGGCAGTGACCACTGAGGAGCCTCAAAACTTATCAAAGTGCTGAGATGAAGAGACAAAGGAGTGTTGAGTCCTAAGTACACCTCGATCACTCTCTCAAAGGCTCAGAGAGCATTGCAGAAGAGGCGGCGGAAAGAATGTAAGAATCACAGGAAGGGAAGTGCCTGCAAGACTGTCTTCCAGACACAACGTGGCTGTGGCCCTCATGACCTCACAGTGGCTGATGCTACCTGTACAAGACATACGTGGCCGAAGAGGGAAAACAAAGATGACTCAGAATGGAGCGAGACTGGGGAGGAGGCATGAGGAGGAAAGATGGGTGGTGGGGTATGATCATGGTCATTGTGTGTATATATGGTTGACAATAAAAAGTTAAAAAAAGAAATTTAAAAAGGGTTAAGAGAAACTCAAGGTCACCCCTTCTAAGTGGCAGAGGGGCAATTCAAGTTCCATTCTGAAGCATGAATTCTTTCCAGAAGACAAAATATGTGAGAAAATGCCTTCCCGCCCTCAGATGGAAGGCTGTCTGTATCAATTACTCTGGTCCATGTTGTTTTGCCTCCTGTCCTCCTGTCCTCAAACCAGCATGTGGGGTTAGTACTGTAGCCACACCACTCCTGGAACCCACTTAGTGATTCTGGAGAGGAGAGAGTGTGGGTCAGCCCTAGAAAAGCACCGACGCAAATTCCAAGTTCACCACAGACCAGCGAGGATGCAATCAGTTCCTTCGTAAAGTACCTTCGGAGGTGGCTTGCCAGCAAGGTACTGATAGAGTCATAGCAACGAATAGCAGGTTTTGAGGGAAAGGGAAAAATAAGAGGATCTAAGCCAATTCAGTGCATTTAGTTTTACTATGTGAGTGTACTCAAAATAAGACACTAATGTTGAGATGACTTAGAATTAGCTAATAATATTATGTTATCTCTGCCAAGCAAGCTAAGTCCCCCTCTTGGGAAAAAAAACGAAATAAATGAACTAAGAATAATGGCTGCATACTTTTATGACATGGATGAGATTCTGAAAGTAATGAGTAGAGGCAAATTATGATAATCATGGGCAGACTTGAAACAAGTTAAAATCATGTCAAGAACTGCATATCTATCTAAACTGGATTTTGTTAATCCAATCAAACTAAGCAGGAAGAAGGAAGCACAATCCAGAAGGGTGCTGGGATCCATAGCGGGAGCTCTGAGGCCTTCACATTTCATAAAGCTTCAGCTCTCTATCATATCCAGAGACGGGAATGTCGTAGGTCTCTGAGTTCCCTGGTTAATTTGTTTAACCAGAAACACTTTGTTAATGCAGAAACATTTGTTTTCTTGTTCTATGTTCTTTCAGTGTACCCAGCAGAGAATTTTTATTACAGAAACCTCAGGTCAGCAGTGCCACAAAGCCTGAGGGGTCTCAGAGATCAGGCAGAATGCCTGATGCCCCTGGAGAGGAACTAAGTGTCTGCTGGAAATTCATTGGGGTTTGAAGAAACTCTTAAGTCAAGAACATGGGCTGCAAAGCCCAGAGGCCTGCATGAAGCCTCAGTAGTGGTGTCTCAATAAACAAAGGTCTCTCATGTCTTCCAGGTTTGGTGGAGAGCTAATTCTTGCAGCTGGGAAGCCCCACATAGGGCGAATAGACCGCCGTGACTAAGTCTGTCTGTGGAGGTCGGCCTCAGCAGTGCAGCAGTGGAGGAACTAGGTGATTGAAGGTTAAAGGAGAGCTGAGGAAAAGCAAGGGGATAAACGGCATAGAACAAATATCAAAAACAGTGCGGAAGGCCGGGCATGGTGACACACACCTTCAATCCCAGCACTCTGGAGGCAGAGGTCGGTGGAGCCATCACAGCCACCCTGAGACCACATAGTGACTTCCAGGTCAGCCTGGACCAGTACAAGATTCTACCTCATAAAAACAAAACAAAAAATAGTGTAGGAAATTTCTGGGCTGAGGGAAAGGGGGAGAGGACACTCTAGAAGGAGACAGGAACACCGATAAAGGCATGAGTTACCTCCATGTAAACTAGTGTGCAGGGAAGGTGCTCACAAGGGGATGATGCTACGAGTGGGGGTCAGAATGAGTTACTGAGAGGCTGGATAGTCCGAAGATGCACACCGTTCCGCTTTTGTAAGGACCAGAAACACCAGAAGCTTTTATAGTGGGATCCCAGCCGTGTTTGCTGAAGGTCACTCAGGTAAGAGTGTGGCAGGTGGTTTGGATGGAAGTTGGGAGGGGCTGTTTAAAAACCGAGTGCCTAGGCAAGGTTGGCCTGGGTGGACAAAAGAAAGGGGTTTTGCAATCAGATCAATAGGACTGATTGACTGCCTAGCTCAGATTATAGGAAGTTCAGGTGGGGACAGGGGCAGGAAGTAGGAAGTTCTCAAGTAGGAAGAGGAAGCAGGAAGAGGCTGGAAGAAAGATCATGCAATAAGCTGGGCATGGTGACACCTGCCAGCAAACTTAGCTCTGGCAAAGTGGAGGCAGGAGGACCATGAGTTCAGGGCCAGCTTGGGATGCCTCGTGGGTTCAAGGCTATCCTGTGTGAAATGGTGAGATCCTGTGTAAGAACAAAAAAGGGCAAGTGTGAAATGCTTGTGAAGCATGTGTAAGGCCTAGTGCTTCGAGAGAGAGAGAGAGAGAGAGAGAGAGAGAGAGAGAGAGAGAGAGAGAGAGAGAGGAAGGAAGGAAGAAAAGGGAAGAGGGAGGGAAAAAGGAAGCTAGCCACATGTGCTGCTGGGAGGAATCTCCAAACCAGGCACAATTTGGGGGAGGAAAGTATTTATTGAAACTACAGATTGAGGGGAAGTTCTGTAACAGCGAAAAAGGCTGGCCCTCTTTCACAGGTCTGAGCAGAAGAGAAAAACCCAACACCTATACCACACACAGAACAGCAAACATGCAGGAGGGCCAAGGAGAGAATTTCTTCCCCTTTCTATAGCCTTAGGGTGGGGTCTTACAACCCTTCCCCAGACTTAATGGCTTCCTGAGTCTCTGGAATTTCCTTCCTGCATGGCCCACACTGGAAAGGATGTTTAGTTCTAGCTTCTTTGAGCATCTTTACATACTGCCCCCTGCTGAGAGGCTGCCTTCCTCTAAACATCCTCAGAGACTCACCCAAGATAATTAAAAAGATCAAGTTGAGCCGGGCATGGTGGTGCACACCTTTAATCCCAGCACTCGGGAGGCAGAGGTAGGAGGATCACCCTGAGTTCAAGGCTACCCTGAGACTACATAATGAATTCCAGGTCAGCCTGGACTAGAGCAAGACCCTACCTCAAAAAAACAAACAAACAAATCAAGTTGACAACAAAACCTAACCATCACAAAAAGAAAAGAAGGAAAAGTTAGAGAGGGAATTAGAATTTTCGCTAGGTAAGTCTTGGGAGGTTCCAGGGTCCAGGTGAAGATGTGCAGACTACCAGGTAGAATGTTGGGACAGAGCCTCACAATGCCAGGTATAATGCCTGTGATGAGCTCAAGTGTCACCTAGGAGACAAATCTCTGGGCATGTCTGTGGGGAAGCTTCTAGATTAGAATGAGGTGGGAAACATACCCTAACTACGGTGACATCACTTCATGGGCTTCGGTCCAGCACTGAATAAAAAGGAAAGAGCTAGATGAACAGGAACACTCATTCCTCTCTGCTTCCTGACCATGAATGCACTGTAACCAGCTGCCTCATGTTCCTGTAGCCATGATTGATGTATCTCTCTAACTGTAAGCCAGAGTTAACTCCTCCTTCCTTAAGTTGCCTCTTGTCACAACAACAAGAAAAGTAACTATACAATGAGTAAGGCAAGTTTAGTGACTAGATATTAATCAATAACACAGATCTTCAATATTAAATACACATTAAAATATAAACCCATTGCCACTTCCTGTTGAGAAGCCTGGAGATGCTATGCTTTGTGATTTAGACCTCAGGGTCACTCAACTTCTATTGAAAGTCACCAAACAAGAAACTATAAAACGATGACCATTCCAGACAGTTATCTCCCTGTTAAGGCTGTACCTTACTTGTTTCCTTAGCAAAGAATCCTTTCTGTTGAATGGGAAACGTCCTTAGCTTTAGGGATGTCATCTTCCTCTCTTTCTGTTTTCACATAGTGACCATGTGTAGTTCTGGGTCAATCCTTCCAGGTCTCTGGGTGCTCAGCTCCATCCTCATCCCTTCTCTGGTACATTCTTACGGTCAAGCATTGTTATCATTCTACCATGGAAATAACAGAGTTCAATTTCAGCTCCACACTGGGACCTGGCTTTCATGTCCAGTAACCATGCAGATGGGAGGACTGCTCATGGCCCAAAATTAAAAACAATTACAGTTATCTTAGCACACAAAATAGTTCTATCACAAAGCCCCAAGCACCATGTATAATGAAATTTCCCTTATTAAAATGGGAGGATAGCTTCATTGTTGCTTCAGGAGTTTTGTCAAATTAGTTTCACCTGGGACACCTCAAGCAATGTAATTCACTTGAGGGTCCTGCCAAAGCAGCTGCCAAGATAGAACACATGAGAAAAGAGCCCTGCAAAGACAAGCTGACCAGTACGTGGATCGAGTGAGCCAAGGACAGAAGACAGAGTTGATTCCTTTTTTTTCTTGTTAGGACTCCAGTTCAGTGAGCTTCAACCTTGACTACAGATCAGACTTCTCTGAGACCTCAGACTTATCTGGGGCCTCAGTTCTAGAGACTCAATAGGATCCCATGATGAAACCCACTCAAAGACATTGGTCATCTTGTGAGAGAAGACACGGGAGCACATGTACCCCAAGGCAGGCTCATGATAAGGACATC
>PVHP010040197.1:0-15990 GCA_004024765.1 Zapus hudsonius | reverse complement strand
ACATCACCTCTGCCACAGCACTGCAAACAGCGGCAGGAAGGTGTGCCAAACACTGGCAAGGGGAAGCTGGCTTATAACCTCATAAACCCGCCCCCAACAACACAGCTCTAGTGAGGTTCTAATTCCCGAATTGCCATCAGCTGAGGATCGATCTAGCAGAACACATTCATTTGTTTGTGGGGGACACCTGGATCAAACCATGACAGTAGCGTACACCTTTAGTCCCAGCATTGGGAGGCAGAGGTAGGAGGATTACTGTGAGTTTGAGGCCAGCCTTGGGCTTGGAGTGAGTTCCAGGTCAGCCTGGGCTAGAGGGAGACCCTACCTCAAAAAAGAAAACAAATGAAGAAAGAAAAAAGGAGGCAACCATTGTATACATTTTGGTAGCCATTGGAAAGAGAGGAGGAATAAAATCTTGAATTAATAATAAGGATAAGGAACAACATTTTATTCCTTGGGGCAGGGAAACCTGATAAAATAAAAGAGACAACTGGAGGGAAAAGGGGAAGTAGGAAGTAGAAGGGAAGGCAGGACTGAGGGCAGCAGTGCTGGGTAAAATATACCCACACATGAAGCAACCAGAGAACAAAGCAAACTATACCACTAAAATGTTACATTAACTTTGTCAGTCCCAACATTGAGTATGAGTTAAAAGAGAAGTCTTTGGGCTAGAGTGGCCAAAAGTAGTTGTCAAATAATGTGCTGGATTTGAGTAGGGCATTTGATTAGGTAAATAACTTGTGCTAACACTTTTAGCATCTACCAAAAAAAAAAGAAAAAAAAAATATATATATATATAAACTAGCCTTTCTCATCAGATGGAATGTGGGCATAATATTATCAACTTTTTAATGTACTTCTCGTCACAAGGTGGTCAATGAATATTTTTTTCTCTCTCACACACTGGGTATTTTGTTTTATAAACATTGGAGAGCAACAATAGAAACAGTGTGTCTGAATTTAGGAACAATCCGGAAATCCAGAGGCTGTGAATTTTATGAGGCCTTTACTGTTTTCTTTTTTTTTGGTTTTTCGAGGTAGGGTCTCGCTCTAGCCCAGGCTGACCTGGAATTCACTATGTAGTCTTAGGGTGGCCTCAAACTCATGGTGATCCTCCTACCTCTGCCTCCCAGTGCTGGGATTAAAGGCGTGGTGGTGCACTTCACTGTTTTCTTAAAGTATGAATTAGAGTTAGTGAATTTCTCTGGATGGAGTTTTTCCATTTGGATGACAGAAATGATAAGGCTCCTATCAGTTTACTAGCCATAGTGCTTATATCCCCAATTAATTGTTAATTTCTTTCTTTCTTTCTTTTTTTCTTTTTTGGTTTTTTGAGGTAGGGTCTCACTCTAGCCCAGGCTGACCTGGAACTCACTATGTAGTCCCAGGCTGGCCTTGAACTCACAGCGATCCTACCTCTGCCTCCCAAGTGCTGGGATTAAAGGTGTGTGCCACCACACCCGGCTTCTCATAATTTTCTTTGATAGATGGTCTGTATAGCATTTGCTCCTCATTCCAAAAAATTTCAAAGTGTTTATGTCGTAGGTTCCAAACGCACCAACATGTCTACGGTTCCATGTAACCTTCGGTACACATTATGGTTTGTTCTTTTATAAAGTTATTTTGCTCAGCCTAGAATGCCTTCCTGCCATTGTACAAGTTCTCCTGTCTATGGTGTGCACAACCCTACTATCCAGGCTTAGCCTTTCACTCCATAATCTTCATAGGCTTTTTTCCTAATCATCTCAAATAAAAAAATAAATACCATGGAATGCTCAGTGTAATTCACATTTTCTCAATTTAGGGAGAGTCACATAATATTTTTGTTTTGTTTTGTTCTGATTTTTCAAGGCAGGGTCTCACTCTAACCCAGGCTGACTAGGAACTCAATCTGTAGCTCCAGGCTGGCTTCAAACTCTTGGCAATCTTCTTACCTCAGCCTCTTAAGTGCTGGGATTAAAGGCCTAGTCACAAAATCTTAAACTTTGCTGCCTTTATAGAGTGATCTTCATAAACTCTTCAGTCTAAACAGAGTTTTTTCCATGTCAGCTTAGCTTCAAGACCAATTCACTAGTCCTTCCCTTACCTGTTTTGTTTTTGAAGTCCCTCCTAACATGTAAATATTAATGACACTTATGTTTAATGGAGATATAGTAAGTGAAAAATCCAGTAAGCCAACAATTAGGAAGAAGTTGCAGATGGAATTGGAAAGTATATACTTTTCTGTCTCTCCAGTTCCTTCCCCCTCATTTTGGCTGGTAAAGCATATTCTGATTACTGATAAACAGTTTCAGAAATGGAATTTAACTTTGCCCTTCTCTTTCCTACTTGCAAATCAGGTTCCTTAGCTGGTCTGATAGACATCTCTGCTCACTGGATGACAGACTTAAAAGAAGGAATATGTACAGGAGGATTCTGGTTTAACCGAGAACACTGTTGCTGGAAATCCGAACAGGTCACCTTCGAAGAGAGAGATAAATGCCCAGAATGGAATAGCTGGTCTCAGCTTATCATCAGCACGGATCAGGTTAACATTTACTGATAATTTTTGAACCACTGAGTTTTATTCTTACATTTGTTTCCTCTCTTATACTATACTTATGGCACTTATGTAATTGTCCCCTATTTTTCTCTTCATGGAAAGGGGAACTGGTGCCAGTTGTCTTTTTCTGTGGTTTAAGTGCAGTCCTAGTTTCATCTCTTCTGATATGTGGAATTATTTGTTGCTTATCTTGAAAAGTTTGGTGTGTTTTAAATAAGTCAGGTGGGTATTTTTTTTTTAGCTGTTAAAGTAACACAGTGTAACTGAAATTATCTTTGCCTAATAATTTCAATTGAAATATCAGGAGCAGACAAGATTTAAGCTGTAATTTCTCACAAAAATTATGAAATGGATTAAAATGTGTTTATCATATAGACATCCAAAGTGATTTGTTCCTCACCATTGCATTATAATATTAAGGTATGATACATCCCTTGTCCACATAATATAAACTCAGAAATACAATTGCTTACTGTTGGGTAGTGAGGGAGAGAGTCATGGATGCCTGGTCCCCTGCGGATGAGCCTGTCTCACTGGCCAGCAGGAGACAGGCCCCATGAGGATAGGTGAGCGCAGCGGCTGGACAATCACACGCAGCTGGGAGAAGTGTCCAAGCAGATCTCCAAACTTTATTTTAGCATCCAGTCTTATATACAATCTAGGGATGTGTTGCATTGCCTTATCTCTTACACAAAGGGGGCTCAGTAAACAGGAACACAGCTACGGAAACTCAGCCAGCAGGAGTAAAACCTATTAGCACTTATAAACAGGATTTAGGGCTGTCAGCCATCCCCCCTGTCTCCTGGGGGGCACAGGTTTGCTAGGAACAAAGGCATGAGCTACTATGCTTGGGCTCTCATCCGGAGGCATATTAAAACTTAGCTCTCAGATATACAGCCAGGCTGGGTCTGACACTTACAATCAAATCAGTATCTTTGTTGTTGTCTAGCAAATATTTTTTGATTCAAAAGTAACTTTGTGTTTCAGCACAGTTCCAATATCTCAAGTTTTATTAAATGTTAGATCTCTCCATTGAAAAGCACATAAAATAAAAAGCTCTCAGCTATCAATTCCACCAACTAAAACAGCTACCACTTGAGCTCCCTTCTCACCTGTTCTGTTGGTGAAGTGAGGGAGAAAAGACTACCATATATGTTTGTACTCTTAAAGTTTATCTTATAACCCCCTACCACATGGACTGATCCAATATGCCCACCGAGGAGGATTCCCCAGTGGATTGGGGACAAGAGGGAAATGGGGATACCATCATAAGATTTGCTCAAACAATGTATCTAATTATGGATAAACACCTTTAATCCCAGCACTTGTGTTCTTAGTTGCTGTGCAGAAAGAATCCGAGCAAAAGTGGCTTGTGGAGGAAAGTGTTTATTTGGCTTACAGACTCGAGGGGACACTCCATCCTGGCAGGGAAAACGGTGGCATGAGCAGAGGGCTGGACATCACCTCTGCCACAGCACTGGATATAGCGGCAGGAAGGTGTGCCAAATACTGGCAAGGGGGAGATGGCTTATAACCCCCAGTATCCCGCCCCCCAAAACACAGCTCCAGCGAAGTTCTAAAACCCAAACTGCCATCAGCTGAGGATCCATCACTGAGAACACATTCATTTGTTTGTGGGGGACACCTGGGTCAAACCATGACAGTCTGCCCATGGCCCCCACAAACTAATAATTATAAATACAATGTGTTCAGCTCAACTCCTAAGTCCCCACAGCTTTCAACTGAGCCATAATACCAAAAATAAACCCATAATGGCACAGAACATTCACACTGAAAAACATGAGGCACAGCAAAAACAGATTGAACCAATACAAGATTTAAAACAAGCAGGGAACCATCAATCTCTAACTCCAAGTTCAATGATTCTAACCAATAAAAAGTCTCTTGGAGATTCAAATCCGCCCCTCCAGCTCGGCTACTCACAGTATGGGAAAATTTCATCCGGTGCTGGCAGCTCGCCTTGGCACCCATCCATAGTCCTGGAATTCTTTGGGTCTCCATTGCAACCCACAGTTCATCCTCATGGCTCCATTGGGCTCCATGCAGGCAACCTAGCACACCTGCTTCACACACCAATGGCCATTTTTCAAAAACAACTGTGTTGCAAATCCAATGACCCTCTCTTTTCCACAGAACCAGGTGGGCTACCAACTTGTTAATCCAGGGGGGAGAAAGCATTCAGGCCCCTTACTTCAAAGAGTCTTCATTCTGCCTGTTGTTCCAAGGCAGACCACCTGGCCCAATCTCAGTGGCTGTAATCTCTCAAACAATTGCAGGTGAACAGGCAGCAGTTTCGACCCAAAGATCTTTCTTTCTGTGCCATCTCCATCTGCTCACACCAGTCCATCTTTACGTAAAACAACCCTGCGCAGGTTCCCAGGACACAGGCAGGCAGAATGCAGCAAGCCTCTCACACTAACTGCTTCTGGCACAGTCCTGACAAAGTTCTTTCTCACCCTCGTAAGCCAAACCTCACAGTCCATAGTTCTTCATTCAGGTCTTTTAATTCTGACCAGAATGGTTCATCAAGCTGTACTCACAGCACTGTGAGGCGTCTCTCAGGCTGAGATTTCAAATCCTTCCACATTCTTCCTGTAGATCGCTTCCAGAAGACCAAAGCCACAAGATGAGGGTTCTAGCAGCAACAGATGACCCCACATTCTGGTACCAAAACTGTTGCGGTCAATTTCCTAGTTGCTGCGCAGAAAGAACCTGAGCAAAAGTGGCTTGTGGAGGAAAGGGCTTATTTGGCTTACTGACTCGAGGGGAGACTCCATCCTGGCAGGGAAAACGATGGCATGAGCAGAGGGCTGGACATCACCTCTGCCACAGCACTGGATATAGCGGCAGGAAAGTGTGCCAAATACTGGCAAGGAGGAGCTGGCTTATAACCCCCATAAGCCCGCCCCCAACAACACAGCTCCAGTGAAGTTGTAAAACCCAAACTGCCATCAGCTGAGGATCGATCACTGAGAACACATTCATTTGTTTGTGGGGGACACCTGGGTCAAACCATGACAGATACACACCTTTAATCCCAGCACTTGGGAGACTTTAGAGGATAGAGGATTGCTGTGAGTTCAAAGCCTGCCTGAGACTACTTAGTGAATTCCAGGCAAGCCTGGGGTAGAGTGAGACCCTACCTCAAGAAAACAAACAAAAATAAATTAAAGCTGATCACACAGAGGTAGAGAGTAGAATACCAGCCACTAAAGGCTAGGAAGGGGAAAGTATAGAGAAAAGTTTGAAAATTGGTACCAAACACAGAGGAGTAATAAGTTCTTCGGTTCTGTAACAGGGTGCCTGTAGTTTATAACAACTGATTAGAAAGAAATATAAAATGTTTAAGGAAGTGAAAATATTAATTACCCTTATTGTATCAGTGTATATTATATACACATATCATCACACTGTACCCTATGAGCATATACAATTGGTAATGAGTAAAATAACAAATTTTAGAACATTACCCACCTTGACTCCACAAACAATTTGAGGTGGCATGTAACAAACATTCACATAGGAAAATAATAAAGTCAGCTATAAAAGCAATTTTGCTTTTATTTTCTTTTTTATATAAAAGTACTTATGCTTGGGGAAAAGGCTCAATGAAAGGTAGGCATATGCTATGTGTTTGCAAAAGTTTAGGAGTATGTTTCTTTTTAAAATATTTATTTTTGAGAGAGAGAGAGAGAGAGAGAGAGAGAGAGAGAGAGAGAGAATGAATATCGGCATGCCAGGGCCTCCAGCCACTGCAAATGAACTCTAGACACATATACTACCTTGTGCATCTGGCTTTACATGGGTACTGGGAATCATACTCAGGTCCTTTTGCTTTGCAGGCCATGAGCCTTAACCGCTAAGCCATCTCTCCAGCCCTAGGTGTATGTTGTTAAAATTATACTGTGGTCAACACGACAGAAGACAGATAAAAGCACAAGACAAATGTTACATGCCTTTCTAGAGCACCAATTTTTCTTGGATATTTGGAAGAAATATTTAAAAAAATAATTATAAACAAGGGTTTTAAAATGGAGTATAAAAATTTCTTGTGGGGGCTGAAGATATGGCTCAGTGGTTAAAGGTGCTTGCTTACAAATCCTGATGGCCTGGGTTCAATTCCCCAGTACCCATGGAAAGCCCCATGGACAAAGTGGTGTATGTGTCTGGAGTTCTTTTGCAGTGGCAGCATGCCCTGGGTGCCCATACTCATTCTGTATCTGCTTCTTGCTTCTTCCTGTTTCTCTCTCTCTCTCTCTCTCTCTCTCTCTCTCTCTCTCTCTGTCTCTGTCTCTCTCTGTTTCTCATAAACCAATTAAAATATAAAAGAAAGTTTCATTATGAAAAAAAATGTCTTTTTTTCTAGAGTACTTAAAATTGAACACAGGGCCTTGCTTGTGCTGAGAAAGTGCTGAACCACTGAATTATTTTTCCAGCCCTTAAAAATTCATTACAGATGTTAATGTACCCTTGAAAAATATAATACATCATTGTATAACTAAAATACATTTTATTTATTTTATTTTAGTTTTTTTTTTTTTGCAGTCATTTGTTTATTGAGTATGTGCTCATTTAGCTATCACTATACAGTGAGGTTTTTTTTTTATTAGAAAACACATTCAAAAGCAAAAGAGCAGATAAACACACTTAAAAACTTAAAGAAACAGACAATAGCAATTAGCACACAAAGCAAATTATACATTAAGAATCTATTTAAAATTACATGCAACACATTGTGCCATTTTCATGGAGTCCTAGGTGGGTAGTACTTGGTAGAAGGATTTCTTCCTTTTTCCCCTGTTCAGGTGTGAATCTGATGTTGTATTAACGGTTTTTGACATGTGCAATTCATTTATCTCCCATTGAAGGAAAGAGAAAACATACTGAATAATTTTACACCATTTTAATTTGGTTTCAGTTTGCCCCTTCCAAATGTTTTTTGGTATCGGGTTTATTTTAGTTTTTTTAAATATTTTATTTATTCATTTTCAAGCAGAGAAATACAGAGAGAGAGAGAGAGAGAGAGAGAGAGAGAGAGAGAGAGAGAGAGAGAGAGAGAGAGAGAGAGAGAGAGAGAGCGCACCAGGGCCACCAACTTGTGAGTCTAGCATATGTGGGTACTGGGGAATTGAACCAGGGGCCTTAGGCACTAGAGGCAAGTACCTTAACCGCTGAGCCATCTCTCCAGCCCTTTATTTTAGTTTTTTAACTTTTTTGAAGTAGGGTCTCACTCCAGCCCCAGCTGACCTGAAACTCTGTAGCTCCAGGTTGGCCTCAAACTCATAGCAATCCTCTTGCCTCTGACTCTCAAGTGCTGGGATAAAAGGCTTGTGCCACCATGTCCTGAGAGGTTTTTTTTTTGTTGTTGTTGTTGTTTGTTTGTTTGTTTTTTGTTTTTGAGAAGGTCTCACTTCATAGCTCAGGCTAGTCTGGAACTCACTGTGTAATCCAGGCTAACCTTGACAGCAATTTTACTGTTTCAGCCTCCCAAGTGCTAGGATTAGAGGTGTGAGCTATCATGCCCATCTCTATGTGTTTGTTTTTTTAACAACAATTTTGTTTTAGCTCTTTTCCCAGATACTTCTACCATGGTATCTCTGCTTAGTCTCTTGTATTAGGAGTACCTGGGTAGATACCTGGGTAGCACTTAGGGTGAGAGAGTTTGTGTGTGTATCCTTTGCTTTGAGGAAAGCAAAGGAAACCTTTTTTTTTTTTTTTTTTTTTTGGTTTTTCGAAGTAGGGTCTCACTCTAGTCCAAGCTGACCTGGAATCCACTGCGTAGTCTCAGGGTGGCCTTGAACTCATGGCGATCCTCCTACCTCTGCCTCCCAAGTGCTGGGGTTAAAGGCATGCACCACCATGCCTGGCAAAAACCATTTTTAACATAATGACCAAGTACTTTAAAAACAGAAGTATTGGCCAGGTGAGGTGGTGCACACCTTTAATCCCAGGATTTGCAGAGGTAAGAGGATCACTGTGCATTCAAGGCCAGCCTGGGCTACAGAGAAACCCTACCTCAAAAACAAAAAAAAAACAAAGAAAAAGAAAAGTGTTTTATACCCTTCATGCAACCTCCCTCATTGGTTAATACTACAGGAAATTGATACATAGGCCTTATTTCATCATTTTTTGTGCCAAAGATTACGCATACTAAGAAAGCACTCTAACCCTGACCAACATCCCCAACCGTGTGTGTGTGTGTGTGTGTGTGTGTGTGTGTGTGTGTGTGTGTGTGTGTTCCAACAGTCATTTGCAAAGTAGATTTTGAGATTTTCTGGGAAAACAGATTTCTCTAGCTCTACTTTTTGTGAATGAAATCATTGCCTGGGGAAAGAATATTTTAGGCTTTAAGAAGTCTCCTCTTGCCAAGAAATTGGCCTCATGATCTCTGCTTTTTGCCAGCTTCTATTACTTTCCCTTTAGCTCCCTTTCCTTGTTTCCTGTTTCTGGAATCTTCTTACTCACAAGCTACACTTAAAAGGCAAAGGCCCTTTAATCCCAGCACTTGGGAGGCAAAGGTTGGAGAATTGCTGTGAGTTTGGGGCAACTCTGAAACTACATAGTGAATTCCAGCTCAGCCTGGGCTAGAGCGAGACCCTACTTCAAAAAAGGGGAGGATGAAGAGATGGCTCAGCGATTAAGGCACTTGCCTCTAGTGCCTAAGGACCTGGGTTCAATTACCCAGTAACCCCATAAGCCAGATACACAAAGTCGCATATGCCTCAGGAGTTCATTTGCAGTGGCTAAAGGCCCTGGTGTGCCCATGCTTGCTTGCTTCTCTCTCTCTCTCTCTCTCTCTCTCTCTCTCTCTCTCTCTCTCTCTCTCTCTCCCTCTTTCTCTCTCCTTGTAAATAAATAAATAAAATATTTTTAAAAAAGACACGAGCCAAGATTTTGGAAAATCTGTGTCAGACTCACAACTAAGAAACTTTGAACAATCTGGTTTTTCTTGTCTAGGCCAGTGCATTATTTTAGTAATGTGTTGTGTTTTGAAAATACCAAAGTCCATTGAGCATTGTATTCCATATATTTTGAAGTATATCCCTATCATGCTCAAAATTCCTTTTTGGTTAGGCATGACTATTTGCTAGCCTCATAATGTTAAGCGGTCAAAACTAGATCGACTTTGTGCTACAATTCATCTCTCTGGATCTGGCTCCTGTGGGGTTCTGTGGGAGACATGCCACTTTTTGACCCTGGTGTGATGAATCCAAGAGTCTAAACCTGTAACCTTGACAGTCGTGGGAGTAGACAGAATGACAGGGTAAGGACCCTCCCAGATAGGCTCTAGGGAGGGGCTTTCCCTGAATGTCCTTATTAGAACTAAGTCTCCTGGGCAGAAAGAAAGTGCCCTGGTGCTATCCTGTTCAGGACTTGTCCTTTTTAATTCTGAAAGGACCTGTTGAAACTTAGCTAAATTAGTAACCTGAGATATCAGTTGGGTGGTCTCTGGATCATGTAACAGATCCCTGGAGAGAAAAGGCCTCCCATATAAGACTTCAAAGGGAGTCAATCCAGGTGTCCATGTGTGTTCCTTAATTGAATTAAGGCTAGTGGTAACAGTTTTTTCCAGGAGGCCTCCTGCCTTAGCTTGCTTAGATGTCTTTTTTAAAGGCCATTTATCCTTTCTACCTTTCCAGAGGATTGGGGGTGCCAAGCACAGTGCAGATTAAATTGTATCCCCAAGGCCCTGGAGACCTTTTGAGTAACTTCTGCCTTAAAGGCTGGCCCATTGTCACTCTGTATACTCTTAGGGATTCCAAATCTTGGAATGATTTCATCTAAAAGGGCTTTTATTACTTCTTGTGCCCTGTCTCTCTGGCAGGGGAAGACTTCAACCCATCCAGTAAAGGTGTCTACCCATACTAATAATAAGTGGGTCTTGGGACAGCCTGGAAAATGAATAAAGTCTATTTGCCAGTCTTCTCCTGGATATCTCCCTTGCCTTTGATTTCCAGGAGGAGGCAGGTGGTTATTACGAGGGTTAGTCTTTTGACAGATCTCACACCTTTGAACTATTTGAGCCATAGTGTTAGTTACTCCTCTGCCTACAAACATTCTATTTGTCAGCTGAATTGAGTTTTCTCTCCATAGATAATACATGTGATAGAGAGATTTTAAAACTTTCCATTGTAAGGATTTGGGCAGCCATAAACGCTTATCAGCGGCAACCCACCATCAACAATGATCTAAAATGCATCCATCCTCCTGTGCCTCCATGGCCTCCTGGAAGTATATTGTGGCCTTTCAGGTGGGAGGAGAGCATCTTCCCATAGGAGGGGAAACATCCCTTCTGTTTTTAGGGCTGCAGCTTTGGCTGCAGAATCTGCTAGATGGTTTCCTAGAATTACTGGTTCATCACCCTTCTGATGCCCCCCGGCAATGCAGGACTGCCACCTCACGAGGAAGTAAGATTGCCTCTAGGAGGTTTAGGATCTCCTTAGAGTGTTTAATTGGAGTTCCTGAAGCAGTTAATAAACTCCTTTCCTTCCAAATGGCTGCATGAGCATGTAACACCAAGTAAGCATACTTAGAATCAGTAAATATATTGACACTTTTTCCCTTGCTAAGGGTCAGGGCCCTGGTTAATGCTATTATTTCTGCCAGCTGAGCACTGGTGTTAGCTGGCAGTGGCCCAGATTCAAGGATCTCATATTCTGTCACCACTGCATTTCCTCCCCTCCTAATTCCATTCTGAACAAAAGAACTCCCATCTGTAAATAATTGGAGATCAGGATTTTCTAAAGGTTGGTCCCTAAGATCTGGTCTGGCAGCATAGGTTTCTAGCAAGACTTCTTCACAAGAGTGTTCTAATTCTTTCTCATCTGGGAGGTAAGTGGCAGGGTTGAGAGAAGAGCAGACATTAAGGGGTATCTCAGGTCCTTCCATCATGAGAGCCTGATATTTAATTATTCTACTGTTAGATAACCACATATGCCCCTTTGAGTTAAGGATGCTCCCTATATCATGGGGAGTATGTACAGTGAGAGGCCTTCCCAAGGTTAACTTATGTGCCTCAGGAATCAACAGTCCCACTGCTGCAATAGCTCTCAAGCATCCAGACCATCCCTTAGCCACTGTATCCAATTCCATGCTAAGATACCCCACTGGTTGGGGAGTTGTCCCCCTGAGTTAAAACTCCTAGAGCAATGCCTTTTCTCTCTGTCACATAGAGGGAAAACCTAGGCTGAGTGGGTAACCCCAAGGCAGGGGCCCGAGTTAGGGCATCTTTCAGCTGTTTGAAGGCATGACATGCCTCAGGTTTCCATATTAGGGGTGCTGAGGGACATTTTTGTGTTTCCTTAAGAAGCTGGTATAAGGGTCTTGCTAGCTCTGCAAACCCAGGAATCCAAATTCTGCAAAAACCTGTGACTGCAAGGAAAGCCGTTAGCTGCCTCACTGTTGAGGGAGGGGATAAGCTAGGATTGGCTGAATCTGCTCAGGACTCAAACTTTGCTTTTCCCCTTCCAATATCATTCCCAAATAGGTGACCTTAGGTTGACATAGCTGAGCTTTTTCCTTTGATATTTTGTATCCCCAACTAGCCAGGAAATTGAGAAGAGCCTCAGTTTCTCGAGAAATTATTTTTTCAGAGGCCCCACATAATAAAAGGTCATCAGTGTATTGAATCAAGATGGTCTCAGGACTTTTCCAGTCTAAGAGGTCCTGTGCTGCCCCGTCCAGCGGGTCAGGTTATTGAGCGCGACTCGAGGGGGGCACCTCCTGAAAGAGCCAATGGGGGTGAGAGGAGAAGGAGACCAGGCGCATAAAGAAAGACAGAGTCAGTCTGAGTCGCGTCAAGGTCTCGTTTATTGTAACATGAGCCAAACTTTTATATTGTAAAGCAAGATGGGGAGGGGAGGATGAAAACTTTTGGTTGCTTAGTTTTGGTTGCTTAGGCAGTCCGTTGACACAAGTTTCAGGAACAATATCATGTTCCAGGAAGTTAATCTAAAAGTACATTTTGTGAGAACTTGCGGTTTTGCACAATGCCTGGGCGCAGTGAAGCTTACTGAAGTGGAACGGTCAGGTATAGCAACCTGCTGTTTGGTCCCCAACACTGTATCAAGGCTAGCCCAAACAGATGAGGGCTGTCTCGGAAGCCTTGCGGTAGGACAGTCCATGTTAATTGGCCTGTCTTCCAAGTTGGGTCCTCAAAGGCGAATAAAGGCTGGCTGTCAGGATGTAGAGGGATACAGTAAAAAGCATTCTTTAAGTCTAACACTGAATAATTGGTACTTCCTTGGGGAATTTGAATTAGGAGAGTATAATGGTTAGGTACTACTGAATGAAGTGGAATTACTGCTTCATTAATTAACCTGAGGTCTTGTACTAATCTCCATTTATTAGGTCCCTTATATATCCCAAGAATGGGAGAATTACATGGACTAGAACATTCCTTTGGGAGTCCCTGCCTCTTTAGGGACATAATTATTGATCTGAGCCTCTCAATTGTGTCTGGTTTTAAGGGATACTGTTTCTGGTGAGGGAAGTAAGAGGGGTCCTTAAGCTGTATTTGGACAGGGGTGGTAGTAACAGCTCATCCTACAGTTTCACCATCTGTCCAAACTGAAGGATCAATATTGTCTTCAGTTAGAGGAAGGCATAAGTTTTCCCCTGGGGGTAAAATCATTTTTACCTAACACTTGAAAAGAATATCTCTTCCCAGTAAGGGGGTAGGCATCTTTGGAACTATGAGGAAAGCGTGCTAAAAGAGATAATCTCCCCATGAGCAAGTGAAAGGCTCTGTGAAGAACTTTTTTGAATCTGACCTGAGATGCCTCTAAGAGGCTGTGCTGCTGGATCTAAGTCCAGGAAAGAAGTCAAGGACTGAAAATCGAGTGCCTGAGTCAATGAGGAAATCTATGGTATGGGTTCTCACCTGTATAGACACCCGGGGCTCCTCCAGGTGGACTGGAATTTCAGGAGCCTGTGTATAAAGCCCGGGGGTCCGTCAACAATCTGTTGAGGGTGGTGACCTTTGGGCATTCTTATTTAAGGGGCATTGAATCTTGGCATTGAGGGCAAGGCCCTGGAGGAGACCTGGCAGTGGTCCTCTTGGGACAGTTTTTACAAAGATGTCCCTTAAGGCCTTTTGGGTGGGTATTTCCCTGAGCACTCTTCATTACTGCTATGATTTCCTGATGGCGTTTATCCTTTTTCTTTTCCTTTTCTATTTATCTTTTTTTTCCCTTTTCTTCCTCCCTTCTTTCCTTTTCTGCTTCCCAACTATAATAGACAGAAGTTGCAGCTTGAAGCAACTGATCTAAGTTTTTGTTTGGTTTAGCCATTAACTTTTGTAACTTCTTAATGAATATCAGTCTTGGACTGGGTTAGGAATTTATCATTAAGAAGGATTTCTTCCTCCAGAGTATCTGGAGCTATGTTAGTATGCCTTCTAATTGCCTCCTTAAGTCTCTGGAGGAAAGCAATTGGTAGTTCCTTCTCCTCTTGCAGTATGGTGGATATCACACTATAGTTTAAAGGCTTTATCTTAGCTCTATGAAGTCCCCCCCTAGAATGAAGAATATAAAATGTTTTTGATTCCAAGCTCCCTGTCTATCATTCTCTGCCCAGTTAGGACTGCTTATGGGTACTGCCTCTGCTCCTGTGAGGAGTCTAAGATCTCTGACATTATGAGTTTCAACATGAGCAGCATAATATTCGTTTCCTATTGCAACTGCTTCAGTCTGTACCCTCTGTCTCTCTATAGGAGTTAAACTCTGATCCAATATCAAGGTCACATCCCTCCAGGTTAACTCATATTGTTTAGTAAGTTTATAAAATACATCATAATAATGTTCAGGGTCTATAGAAAAATTGCCCAATTCATGTTCTATTTTCCTTAGCTCATTTACAGAAAAGGGCCTATGGACATAAGTGATTCTTTGTCCCACTGGTGTTTCCTGTAGAGGATATAATCCTGGAGGGGCAGTAGGTATTTCCCTTGAAAATACCTCTTGGTCCTGACATTTAGATTCTGTTGAGTATGGAGAGCAGGGATCAGGGAGAGTTAGTGAGGGAGGCATTGGATATACCTTTTGGGGGGGGGGTTCATAGTCCTCATAGTGAGGAGCCTCAAAGTCAGCTGGTGGGGGAAGCTCAGGCTAGGTTCCTTAGTAAGTTCTGAAGTCTCCTTAGAAGTCTTAGAGGTCACCCTTGGAAGTCTGGGTGTCTCCTTAGAGAACTCTGGAGTCTCTGCAGGAGGCTTAGGGTCAGCTTCTAGAGAAGTTGGAGGGTTAGAAGCGGTTGAGGTACCCACAGCAGTTGGGGTGATCAGGCCCAACTGGTAGTTGTTAACCTGCTCAGGATGGTCACAATTATGAAAGAATAATTGTACATATGACACCTCAGTCCATTTCCCCATCTTTCTACAGAAATGATCAAATTCGACTATCATACTGGACTTAAAGCTGCCCTATGCTGGCCATGCTTCTCCACCTTCTAAAGGATACCATGGCCAAGCCTTCTCACAATAGAAAATTAAAGCTTTCATAAAGCTCAACGGGTCTAAGTTGGTCCAGTTTTCAAGTATGGAGGCCAGAGGAGATTTAGGATTTGCCTTGGAAGCCGAATGTCCCATCTGAAACAACAATGGAGAAGAAAAAAAAAAAAGAAGCAGAGAGTTCTTGAATCAGAATGTGCCTGGTTCTGATTCGCATCTCTGTAGTAAAGAGAGGCACCTCTTGAGAACCAGATTTGGGACTAGAGGCATGGGGTATCTCCTGTAGCCTGGAATTCCAAATTAGTCCCAAATCTAAGAAGACACATAGTGTGTTCTATGTGTTTTCTTGGAGCAAGGAGAGTTCCTTTCAGAATTGGCCATGACCCGCAATTCTGAAGGCCCAGTCTCCAAGCTTGAATTCCCCAGATCCACCCAGCATGTGTCCCATATTATGGCATATGGAAGCACCCTGAGGCATGAGTCAGATGACCAAAATAGAGATACGTAGACCATTTTAAATTCATCTGACTGATCGGCTAGGGAGATGACTTGGGACCTTGGATGTAGGTCCCTTGTCTATGCGTGTTTCAGAGTGGCCTTGTGACTATGGGTCTATTGCTTCCTTTCTCTAAGGAAACTTATAGTTATTACCTTAAGCCTAGACATGTAAGCATGGTTAACCTGTCTGCCTTAAGATATCCCTTGTTGGAATTAAGAATATCACACCCAGTATATTCCATTATTTATTAGTGTTGCAGTCAGCTTTCTAGTTGCTGCGCAGAAAGAACCCAAGCAAAAGCGGCTTGTAGAGGAATGGGTTTATTTGGCTTACGGACTCAAGGGGAGACTCCATCCTGGCAGGGAAAACGATGGCATGAGCAGAGGGCTGGACATCACCTCTGCCACAGCACTGCAAACAGCGGCAGGAAGGTGTGCCAAACTCTGGCAAGGGGAAGCTGGCTTATAACCCCATAAGCCCGCC